>JABFPT010000820.1:7651-18170 GCA_022817245.1 Nixonia krombeini | reverse complement strand
GCTTTGCGGACTATTATTTTTTACAAGATTATCGATGATAGTATTGATTGTACGCCATTCGGCGAAGTCAGCGAAATTTGGGAATTCGCAGCATGATTAACGGATCGTTTTGCAACGCAACACTCCAGATCCAATTTCCCAGCGAACGACGCGCGCGTGGGACTTCCCGGTCTGATAATGTGTCGAACTTGAATTTCAACCGATGCAAATTTAAACGTTGGATGGATTCGCGTAGAGCTGCTCTCGGGAAAGCTCTCGCCTCCGCCTGCCTTTCCACTTCGTCATATTTTTCCGAGGTAACTCAATTTTCCAATATGTCCACAACAATTATTCTGCGTTTCATTCCCGTTCTATTTAATTGCATTTTTTATTTTTTTGTCCACTATCGAGTGTCGCTGTTTTTATTTGTTGCTCTGCCCGAGAGAGAAATACTTGTAAATCGAAGTATTCCTATGCAGCACGGCTTCGTTATTGTTTTTATCGCGGAACGCCACGACGACGATGACGTAATGGACGATTATTTATTCATCCAGAGGCGCAACGCGGGATCTTCCACCTCTGAAACGTCCGCGATGTACGCCCCGGTGTATCCACTTTCGACGATCCACTTAGGTCCATTTTCACCGCAAATAGAGATGCGCGAGCACCGCATGAAAATCGAACTCGCTGTTTTATTTACTTTTGCAACTTCTTTCCAAATTCACAGTTGACACCGGAGCTTTTTGTCAAGCATGCGCATTTTCCAATTACGCGAGATCAATATTTCCTGTATACGTGGTGAATGAAGATGAAAAATGGAACCACTCGCGGTCGGGATGACGGAGATTTCGGCGAATGAGCTACGGCGGTATCGGATTCCCAAATTTATGGGCGAATCTTTTCCCTTTCCTTGTAACAATGTTGCCTGCTCCGATGAAAACTGGCGAAGTAAATTGTTTTTAATAATGTGACTGCTTCGTGCAAAAACAAAGGTGCTGCAGTTTGGAAGTGGGGGAGCTTAGGAGGGAAAGGGGTGATTGAAGCGACGGGTGATATTTACCAGGATATTTGGGATGTTTATGAAAGTTAAACGAGGGGTGCTACGATTGTGGAAGTCTTCTTTCTCGTCGACGCTGCGTGCGGATAAATTCCCACGATTCGCGGCAGCTGTTCTAGTGGAGGCATATTTTTCCGTTACTTTATCGCCGCGAACCTTTTCGCTAACAATTTTCACGCTCGGACCGACGATGCGATAATGACACTCAGATAAGCTTTCGCGAGAAGCGCCAGAATTTGTCGATTCAGCAGCGGCGGGTTGTTGCGCTGCGATGGTGGGGGCAGAGCGGAAGGATGGAAATCCGCCGCACGAAATCTTTATTCCGCGGGTGGCCAAGAGAGGAAAATAATCCCCGAGTGCCATTAATCACGCCTCTTTCTGGCACGTGTGAACGCGCGATGGCGATAACATCGGCGCGCCACCGTTTAATTAATGTCATCTCGCCGGGGAAAGAATGGCTTCCAATCCGTAGGAGATTTATCGACGCCGCTGTTTGACCTCTCGTTCGACCTTTCAAGATGATCACCCCCTTTACAGTTTTGAACCCACCGATTCGTTGATGAATCATTTTTAACGTCTACGGTGTATTTTTGAATATCAACTGTAAAATGGATGCTGAAGAGGTGCATGAAATAGGCGAAATCGAGGTTCATTTTTGAAAGCACGAAGAAGCGCTGAGCGGATAATTACCGTCCGACGCGAACGCGTTGGTCTCATGGTGCGGCTTCGATGTTTTATTCATGACACGTCCATGCGTCACACGTTTGCTCGCGGTTCCCGTTATACATCTCACCCGCTTTTCTTCAACTTTGCGCGTAACTAACGACTCTCGATGCCGCAGCGCGCATATTCCTTCCGGACGTGTGTAAATCGTGATACCTGCATAACATACGTGACGTGATACTGCTTTCCCGCGATCACGTGACAAGGGCTTTACGCAGATCAGATGCCAAAGGCGCAACAAAAAATCTTACAGCGAGGGAAAGAAGACAATTTTCCTGTGATGGAGAATTAGAGATGTATTGTCCTTCTCGCGGATGTACCGTTAAGTGGCATCAGAGCGCAGCTCAAATAGATCGAACAGGTCGTCAAAGTGGTCAACATTAAACAGAGGGACCAGGCTGGGACCCGTTGATCCCGATAAGATTTCTCTATTGCGTCGCACGTCCAGGAATTTTGAACGGCGTTTTATTGCTTCAGGTCGACGCTTTGTGTTTAATATAAAAGAGTTCTCAGCAATTAAACGCAGCGTGAGTGGGAAAGAAGTGGCGGCGAGAATATGGCGCCGCCACCGCGGATGACTCCGTAACGCGGCTGGCCAGCTTGGCGTCGGTCGGAAGTCCATTATTTAGGGCCGGGTGTGGCAACGCCGCTTTTAATGGCTTGCGGGTCGTCACGTCGGAGCTTTTTACCAACCTCGCGTGAAAATAGAAAAGGGAACTATTAAAGCGATGTTTACGCGTTCCCAAATACTCGGAAAACGGCCTTTCGTCTCTTCGGCATAATTGCGACAACGCGAACTCGAGGCCGGCTGTGATGGAAAGCTCGAAGGACCGGGACTATTGAATCCCGGGCGGATCTGGTTGCCTGGCGTAACCTCCCGTTGTCTCCCGTTGCAAATCCCGGCCCCGAAATGCATGCTTTGCGTGGCGGCCTTAGCGGGCGTTCGGCGTTATCCATTGTCGCCGAGGACGATGAATGGGTAACTCGGTTGGAGCGCGGTTAATTGTCCATCCGACAACGTCATTTAATGTCTTAGCGATTTAATCCCGTTGACGGGAACACGGCCGAGATATGCAGCCGTGGGTGGCGTGTTGTTTGAAGATAGACTTTTAGAAATAGTCAAACGGGGGGATTGTTTGCTAGTCGGGATTGCGCCGAACCATTCATCGGTTAACGTCACGAGTGCATTTTCGTGTAGCCCGAGCCTCGGACGAGAGGCGATAAGGTCGCTCTAGCACGCTCGCCGTTTCGCTCGCGATCGATCTGATCCCTCCGGTGGAATTTCGCTCGCCGCACGCGCCCCGATATAAATAAAACGTCGCGTATCGCCGACGCGGTTGAATAACATCCGCGGTTTGTGTACACGAAAAAGAGATCGCATCCATAAGGCTGGGATTTATATGACGGCGGCGCAACGAGCGAGCTACCATAGATAAAGCGTTGATTGCAGGTACACGCGGAGTGTGCCGAAACATCCCGCTACGTTTGCTCTGTAATCCAACCGATCAAACACGCGACAGCGTTTTGTGACAAGTTCCGCAAACAAGTCCGCCCGCTTTTTTCCTCCCATCGACTTGACGCGATCCATCTCCGCCTTGTCCCCTCCTCCCGTTCACTCTTCCCCTTGGGAAATGCATCGGGGGTGCGGTAATTACTGCTCTTCATAGCGAAACTTCTCTTCCGTTAACGAGCGATGGCGGTGAAGAGCGGGTTAGCAAGTGGCTGGAAACGATCGAGACGCGAGCGAGATGAATTTTAATAGAGCGGCGGAAATCGGTGCAATCGGCGCGTCTAGGTGCAAATTCGCGAAATCTCGGTGTGACGGCGATTGAGCCGTGTCGCGTCTCGGAAGCATGAATAAAACAAGGTCTTCTGATTCGCCCAATTAAGTCGACTGGGTATTTAACGCTTCGCGGCCGAAGACATTCCCAGTGTGTAATTCCTTTCGGCTCGTGTTTGCAGTTGTGTTCATGGGCGAGTGAAAGCGGAGAAAAATCCGCAAAACTTGAACGAACGAGCGTCCCTAACAATTACCGGCGACCCAGTTCTCTTTTCACCCACGACTCCCGGAAGATGAGTCCGCTCGAGATAAGCCGGGCGTCGTTTCGTCCACTGGTAGTCAATAGGACGGAGTCGATGGTTGCGAGAGGACGCACACACGGGCGGAGGAACATGCAGCGGTGCGAGTTTGTTTGGTAGATGGCGAAAGTAAGCCCGTGTAAATCGCCATGGGCCACAAAGCTTCGGCAACGACAGGCGGCAACGGTGTAGCGGATAAGGTGGTTGAGAATGAGCTCGCGGTGGGAGGGGGTGTGACGGCGCGACTGTGGAAATAAATCCAGGGTCAAAAAGTTCGCCAAACAAGCTGAACTTTCGCGACACATACACCGTAATCTGCGTCGCATTCTCCAGCCCTTCTTCACCATCTTCCCCTTCCCTCGGTCTTCTCCTCCTCGCGATCACCCCGATCTCGGACCACGAAAATGGAGGTCCGGATTAAGTTCCCGCTGCGGGTGGATGGGGTGGAGCGAGGATTCCGTCAAATTTGAAACTTCCGCTTAATAACGTTACGTATGACTCGAGGCAATAACGCAGCCTGGGCAAGGGACGGAAAGAAAGTTCGAGTGGAAAGTTTCTCGCTCGTCGACTGACCTTCTCCGCCTCCGTAACTTCCTGTCTGAGAGCGAAGTGAACGCGATTGTCTTCTCTTCCCTTCTTCCCTTCTGAATAATTGATCAACCTACAGCGGCACGCGGCCGGGACAAGGGCCACGCACGTTTCCGCTCTGCGGCCTATTATCCGCGCTTCCAACGTGCCTTGTGCGGAAACGCTGCAAGATGGTGCGGCAGGAGGGAGGAAGGAAAGAGGGAAAACGTCGAGGAGGGGCAAAAGGGGGACAACCATCTATCTTTCGCGACGAGTGTGCGGCGAGAAGGTAATTTCTCCGCATTAAAGTTGCAGGGGACAAGTGGTGTGTACTTTGGAGTCTACTCCGGGCTGGGGTTTCGCACTGAAAGGACGTAAGTATGGAGCGAAGACAGAGGTCGCGAAGAAAAGAGCGGCCGACGACGGAGAAGGGTTACAAACTTGCCCCGGTCGGAGCAATTAAGGTCCGGAAAAATCTCCGAGATAAGATGTTAAATATGGCCGCGCTATTTAGACGAAAGTGGTATTTTATCTCCCCGGAATTACCTCTCTAAGAATTCGATGCTCGAATTGGCTCACGCCTGACGTGGAAATAGTACGGTATCGTGATATTGCCATTTCCGCATTTCCTCCGGCGGGCTAACAGTGGCTATTGTTTTCAGTTTAACTTCTATGAAAAATCACAACTACAGTTTCGTTTTTCAAACAATTCTTGACACGTCTCACGACTTTTTGCCATGTGATTGGCGATGTTTTTACGCGACATCGTGGCGTAGAAATTATTCGACGGGGGAGGAACACAGGATTTGATTTACGACTCGTTTGGAATTCTTATGTAAAAAGTAACAATTTGGTCTGGTCTTGAAAAAACGGGGAAATAATGTACGATTTTTCGCAACAAAGCATTTTGCAGTCAAGTTTTGCATAACGTTTGACAACCGCGAAAACCAGTGTTGCTGATCGCTCTACAGGTTGTAGTTCGGCGTAATAGGGGAAGAAAAGGATTTGCTTGTACGGCAAATAATTTTTCAGTGGCGGCAACATATTTCGTTACGAGCTCGGATATGCGTTTTCCGATTCGCTTCTGACTCACTGCTTCCCTTGGCATTCGATACTTTCTTTATTGGCTGCGGTAGCTCCGTATTGCTGCAGAGATTGGCGAAACCGTTGTCGCCGTAACTGAAAAATTAAAATAAATGTATCGCGGTAGCAGTTACTTTCGCCTACGGTTGCATTTATGGCAGAAGGAAACAAAGAACTGTGGTGGTAATAACTACCCATTTGTGGTCATAGAGATCAGCGGATTGTATTAACAGTTATTGCAAGTTGTGGCAACAAGAGCTACAAAATTGTAGCAACAACAGCCACAAATTCAATTTCACGCTGACACGATACATAAACGCGTTCCACTCTCGGTTGCCCGTCTATAATAACATGAAAATTGTGTCAAGCTTCTTTTCCGCAACTTTGGGAATTCCGCAAGTCGATGCTACTACGATATTTGAAACGTACAAATCGAAGCAGCGCGGAATCGTAGAGCCAATGATACTCGAAAGATGAAACTCGAATCTCGGATCAGTCGCATTTGTAACTGTATCGAGGCAGTTCTTTCACAAATGCGGCACATTTATTAGCTCTTGGTCGAACGCTTCGGAAAAAGGTAACGGTGAGCAAGATGCTGATCAAAGAGCGAGAAGACCGGAAGCGTCTCTCTCTTTAATTTCGCAATAGTGTTGTAATTAACTGCCGTTGCCGGAGGAATTTGTGTCTGAAGAGCAGCACCAGATTTCACGATGGAGCGATAACAGCGTTGATAAATGGCCGGCTCTCGCCACAACCGAAAGCGCGAAAACACCAGCTGAAGATGGCTTTAAAGGGTTACCGTCACTGTGTTGACGCTACCATCTAGCGACAAAAGCCTGTAATGCACAAGTTTGCGTTAAGCGACACATTTATTGACGGTGGTAGAGCAACGGGAAGCTCATTCGAAATTGTATTTCTAAGGACAACGGCACTCACCGCTAATCCTGGTGGGAAGGTAGTCACACTTACGACGATGACGACGGACCGCGCTCATACGCAGTCGCGCCTACGGTGTTACAGATAATGGTCACGTCAAGGGTTTCGGACCGTATCCCCCGGAGCCGCTTCTGCCAGGCTGCGAAAGGAAATCCGATTCTCTCGTGCAATTTCCTCCGCCGTCGTTTGCAAATTTTACCCTCCGCAGCCATCGACCCGGCAAACGCGTTCTCGCCACCTCGCTGCCGACTTTTCGGATTCCCGCGTGCGAGTACTCACTTGTCGGTTATTATCGAGACTAGAATCTGTGGACTTCTGAAAATTCACCAGAAGCCATTCCAGCACGCGAAAATGTTACGGTATTTTAAAGAGGGGGATTAAAAAATGCAATATTTAAGGATAGTTGGATACGCGGATTTGCTTTCTAAAAATTCACTGGTATTTGACGATATGTGCAAAAGGATAATATTATTTAAAAGTAGGATGGAGAAGAATTCGCAGGTTCGTATATTGCTAGGAATTTGTAATTAATAATTGTACCTATAATTATTACGAAATGTCGGAGGGAGAATATGCCTGGATTCGTTTCCCGGTAATACCCGGATAACTAATACCGGCACGCAAAGACTTCCAGGAATTTGGAGGAAGCAGAAACGGGAAAAGAAGAACGGCAACAGCCGCAGCACGCGGCAATTGCCTGGAATCCGTCGTGGGAAATTTCGAAGAGCGGCTGGAGAATTTCCACGTACGTCCGTTACCTTTTTCCAATGGTATTTGACTCTGGTTCGTCGCGTCATCGTGAAATACTTTCCATCACCGCGGGACGGTCGACTCGGAATTCCTCGCTATTTATATACGCTACGTGTACCAGTCATCGATCGCGTCTGTCGTAGCCGGAACAATCGAATGGGGAAGGTCGCGGTAACGCGCGGAGTCAGTTAACCGTGTTACCGCGTTTCGCCGCTGGAAACGGACAAGATCAATAGGAAAGTTTCGGCGATAGCGCGACTCGTTACGCCGTTCATTGCCTTGCAAAGAAGTCGAACTCTCGTTTCGGCACGCGGCTTCCACCGTCGTTGTGGTTGACAATGACGTTGACCCTGCGTCCAAACGTCTTGTCCCGATGTCACCGGTACCTGCACGCCTGACACTCGGACTAATTACCCCGGGCCGAGCGATCGTATTTAGACATGATTATCGGCCTCACCGACGTCCCCTCTGTCGTTCCTGGCAAACGGACGACGTCGGACGGGAAACGATACGTCCGCAGCGGCGACGGTTAATTATGCGACGGCCGGTGGCAAACGATCTGCAGCGACCATCTTTTGTGCCCACGGCGTCTTCGCTGGCCAGGTTTTCGCTCGACGAGCCGACTCGCTAATTGCGAAACTTTCCTCGACAACGATCCTACGATCCTTGAGATGATCGCGAGGTAATGATCTCCAATTCGCCAAGCGAAACACCTCTCCCGCCCGTCCGCCCCGCCCAGTGCCGATTCACGGACCTGAGCGTTAATTTGCATAGTTGGAGCGTAGTCGACCCAACGAATTCGAACGGTTTGTCCCGCGTAAATGCGACGATACGAAACGGTTAGGCGGCTCGCTCTCCAACTTTTTTTCATTAATGTTGCATGTGACGGTGCGTTCCCCGCATACTTTTCTAACGACATGCGGCCAAAAAGTACCGTCGCAGCGGTGGTCGCGGAATTTGTATTAGGTAAAGAATCACTTCGAGTACTGCTGCGGGTTTTTAACATTACGAGTAATTCTCATTTTTTTCTACTGAATTAACGAGTGTAGTAAAGAGGTGTAGAGAGGTACACAAGTTTGGCGTCGCGTATGGAAAACAAATCATGTTTTTTTGTGTTTTTAATATTTAAGAATAACTTTGGATAGGAAAACCTATTTTACCGGTATAATATTCGTGTAATATACATATACTGATTTTTGTCAAGTAAATTTTACGCAGACTATCAGAAAGTTCGTTCTTGATTCATAGATGACATTTAATTTCGACCACGTTGCATTATTCGTATGTACATCAAACACCTTTAGCGGTTACGTTAAATTTAAAAACATTGATCGAGAATTAAAAGTTCAAATTGTTACTCTTGTTTACAAATGGCAGTAAATAATGAAACTGCAATCACGAGCTTTTAAGTTACAACAAGTAAACTATTTTTGAACCGACTAATAAATTTGTATTCTAATAAATTTATAAATTTTTATCCGAGTAATTACTCTTGTCTGGTTTCTGCATCACTTTTCGTAAATCAGATTTTGGAAATTGTGCTTTCCTCAGTTTGCGAATTGACAACTTCTGTTACTGGAAATATGATTTGAGGGAATTTCCATGTAACATGGTCCACCATGATGCAAGTTTTTAGTAAAGTTTCTCGATGGCAGATTGTCACTTGGCCGTGGGTGAAAGCGAGGCGTGTTCGCCTGTGTTCCGACATGAGATCAAATTGATTGACTGTTTGCTCTGCCGCAACGGCGGACGTAGCGAACAATAATCGATTGTATTCCGTAGTGATTCTAACGCCAAGGCTCCTTTGTTGGCAACAGCCTTTATAGAAGCGAGATTCGTTATTACTCGGCTTGTTACGAGAACGTGACGTGGTCATCTCGCGACGACCGAGTCAAAAAGCGGGATTGATTAATTAATTACAAGCTGCTATCGACCGCCATGACGATGACCATTTTCCCGGCGAAAAATCTCCATTTAATCGAGCATACCTCACGCTCGGGGCGAAACACGTTTTACAAAGGATCGTTCGTTTCCATAAACTTCGACTACGGGATCATTCATAATGAGAACGAAGAACCGGTGCAGCGACAAATCACGATTCGGTTATCATTTCCCGGATTGGTTCGGCGCGTGAACGATCGCGCAATCAACCCGCGAGCGGGATTAATCCCGTAGTAATTGGGTTAACTTCGCAATTTTGGCCGCCGCACCTGGCTTTAATATCGCAACTCGTGACTGCTCGAAATGACTGGCACTTCACCGCCCGGACACGTGCGCCACTGGATACAACCGTCTCTTATCTTTACACCTCTCGTGTGCTATTTCTACGAAAGTCAGACTTCAGCTCGACTTAATAAGTCCCGGGAGCCGCGCCGCCGTAAATCAGCGTCTTCCTGCGGCGGATTGTAAATTGGCTGCGATTTATCGCGTCCGGTGCGTATCGCGTTGGTTTCAATAACGCGGAATTTCGCTCTTGCGCGGGGGAAGTGAAAGAGACGAGAGGGAACTGGGTGGCGCAGGGGTGCGTTGCAAGAAGAGGAGGTGGGAAGAGATGGAAACGGGGTTCGTGGTTGCGGAAGGTGAGGGTGATAGGGGAGGGATGGCGACGTCTGCGTCGAAACAAAAGAGTTCGCGTGCTTTCATCAGCTCGATGCGTTAACGTTGCGAGTTTTCCTCGAATGACCGTTATTGTCCCGGTTAATAAGGCGCCTCTTCATCAGAGTGTACGTGCACATGAGAAATGGCGAAACGGTTGGCATTTACCGTGCGGATGACAATGCATTACGCGCGGGACGTAGCTTCCTCCTTTATTCCATCGTGGTTGCCGCACCGCTGCATATCATTTGCCTGTCCAATTTGCTTTGCGGCGTATTGTGCGTGTATCCGCGACAGCAAGTTGGCTCATCTTCGCATACAGTGGAGATAATGGAACGAGCCGTCGAGTCGATGAGGCGAAATATCTTCGCGATTGACGAGGCCCGAGCGTAAACATCTTTGACTTTCCCGGATAACATCGGGGAAAGCGCGCTGTACCGCGTATCGCCAGTCAAGCCGTTGGTTTAGACGAAACTGCTCATTCGTTCTTAGCGGGCTAATGGAACCTGCGCGCCCTTGTAATAGAACCGAAAGCCTTTGGATCCAGTCCATGTACAACCGCGTGTGTCGAGGACGAACGCCAGCTGATACAGGATCTTTGGGCTTTATACCCTGTTTCTCCTTGTCAATCACGCACTACGATTGCGGATCACTACGATTGGGAAGTCGGCAGTACGCAGTTCGTTCGTTCGCTCGATTAAATAATTCGCTGTCTGTACCAAACGTTTTCGTTCGTTCCATCAAACTGCC
>JABFPT010000818.1:3135-14555 GCA_022817245.1 Nixonia krombeini | reverse complement strand
TCGTATTGACTTCAAAGTACTGAGAATGTCTGATTTTCCATTTATGAGAAGTGACATAAGTAAGAGGTAGTTTACTCCTTTGAAAGGGGTTATACATATACTTTGTCACAATGTATTTAACTATTAACCTGTACTGATATATTTAAATAAAGAAATGTAAATACTTGTGGAAATCGTGCATTTTGCTATACATAGTTTTGTGTCATATATCTCATATATATACACATTTTTAATAAAAAAAACAAAAACATGAAAATTTTACTTTGATCTGTTTTACACAATATATTCTTCCTATAGCTGATGTACTTGACACGGTTGGCCGAGCTATTTTCTAGATAACGACAGTTTGACAGATATAAGTGTTCATTAAGAAATAGTAGCTCAAAAAATACAGGTGGTGGTTCACGTCCATAAACTACTACCGACATATGGAGTAATAAGTACTTTCCTTTACTCGTTAAAAGAAGCATTTTCACCTTTTCAAACCGATGTTTTCCGTCGATAGAGGTATACGTGACTTCAGGTTTTTTAACGTTTTGTAAGGTGCCAAAGTCGATGAGATACATTTTAAATTATTTTTCACTAGTGAATTTAAAAAAAAAAACAAAGTTACAAAAATCCGTTAAAATGTAATATTCAATATTTCTCAATTCTTTCTTCTTTTGTACAACATGTAATTCTTTAGTATAGTGGAGTATATATTTTTTATATATTGTATTATTATGGTTTTGGAATGTTCAAAAAACAAATTATTCTTGTTTCTTAACTTTTTACATTTATTTCAAAATACAATTTTCTGTCTTGTTTCGTTTGGAATTCACATTTATTTTATGTTATTGCCTGAAAAATACAAATAATAGAAAATATTTATTTATTTTAGTACTTTTTTTAGCACGTATTAAATGAACAATGTTGATACAAAATCAATATATAACCCATTGGTTCGCATAAAACGTCGAAAATCAAGTTTGCACCACGCAGTAGATGCATAGGACATATTAAATGAATACGTCTGTATTTCTTGTAACGACGAATGATGATTTGACACAAGTAAGTTTGAGGTATGTCAAAGGTAAACTTTAACGTTTACTGCGATTGCCCAAACAATAATTCAATAACGTATATTTGCCAGAAACAATAGTATGCACAAACAATAGGTACAGTACAATTTGCAATCATTCATGGTAATCATTAAACAAACAGTAATTAAACAAAACCTTGCAACTGCAAAAGGTATAACTGTTAACATCAGCCCTTCTTAACAAATATGCGAGCAACAAAGATGAAATATATATACTTTATCTCTGTCCAATACACTGCTTCGAAAAAAGACACACGATACCGACAGATGGCGCCATCTGCGTCATTTTTAAATATCGACCAATACTACATAATGCTTCAGGTGTCCCGAAATCTATAACATTTGCTCTAGCGGAGATTGTATTCTAAACAATTTGAAATAAGAAGAAGTGAACAGTAAAGCAAGTGGAATAAACAGTATTAACAGCTGTGGTTTTGTCATAGTTATTTAAACGATAGTTCGTTAAAATTTACATGTATCGTACACAACTGTTAAAATATATTTTTTTCAACCAAAGTATACTCATGAATGTTTGTCGTTATTTCCGCAAAACTTATTCTTACTCGCATAATACGAATGTAATAAACCAACACAGATATTTATTTTTTAAATATATTTCATTACCAACAGTACGTAACATTACGCTGAAACAATGTCACTGTGCAGAGCGTTACATTTTTTACATTTCGAAGAATGCCTGCAACAGGATGTTGACAATGGCGAAGCATACGCAGTCGATGGAACTTGATCCTTCGTTATGCGATATAACTACCACTTTTAATTATTTCCTCCGCGGAATTGCACAACCTAGGATTTTTACACCAACTGTCCAGGACTTGTCGAGTATCATTTAATTAAATTTTTCGTTTTTTATTTTTTCCATAAACGTACCATCATTGCAAAATATATGCGCATATTACAAAAAATTCTACTCTTAATACCGATGCGATTGGTTGATATACTTATTTCTTTAAATATTATATAAAATGAACGTAGAGAATCTTGAAATATTCCTTATTCTCATGTACAATGTTACATAAATATTGCAATAATTATGTATATACAAAAAACAGTAATTTCGACATTGAATGAAATGTATATAAAACGAAAGAATATCTTAGGTTATGTCAATACACGATTAAACAATGTAGATTAAACATTTTCATTGAGAAATGTTCAATATTATTGCTACTTTCGAACTTGCTTTTTCAAATTGTGAGTACGTTATTAACAAAGTTGTTACATGCTAATTAAAAAATCTGTGTTTGGAAATGTCATTTGCAATAGGTTGTAAATTGACAAAGAGTGATTACAAGGTTATAAATGAAGTGAAAAACTAGGTGAATGTTGTAATGGCGCACATTCTAATAAATGCTTCCCTCCCTCCTCGCAATTCGATTAACAAACGTTAGAATAGTCGAACGTTACAGCTACGGTTATTAATTAACAACAGTAGCATGACAGCAGCGGTGTTGACATTAGTATAATAGTGGAAGTAGTAGTAGTGGTAATTTCAATTACATTATAGTACCTCGCAATAGGCAATTAGGCAACGTTTCGAGTCAATCAGAGTTCCCGTTTTTTGTTGTATCTCAAATTGCATCATAAATTACTTTGGGCTAACGCTATGTATATTTTTTTCTTTACACGTGTATCTATAGTTATGTATCTACAAATAATTTATTCAGGGTGTTCCAGCGTATTTGAAGAGAGCATGGCTGAAAACTTAAATCCAAAAAACACCTTTAACATTCTTTCGTCAAAATTTCATTTACTTTTAATAATTAATCATTACTTTTGCATCACACATGTTAAAAAGTCAAATAAAAAAAAAAAGAATTAAGAATTTTTTGTTACTAAATTTATGTAATTATGCACATCTAAAGTGCCCTGTGAAACTGCAATAATATTTTTTATTCAAATGTAGCGAATATTGTGAAATGCGCTGAAAAACTATGACGATACTGTTTGAATAATAAAAGCGCTGAATCGTTAAAATTTCAGTTCAGATTACACTTTTGCAAATTTTAATTACATACACAACCTTTATTGCGTTGCGTACCCGGATGCAAATGAATACTCGATTAATTAAAGTTTTTAATTTATACATAACTTGCATATGAATAATAGAGCTGTAATTTATAAGTTTGATTAACAGTTTATTAATTTGTACCTGGCTATGCTGAAATAAAGGTTATGTCAACAATAATTTTATAGAAATATATATTATGAAAACATTGGTATCGCGTTCGTTGATCAAATTGCTAAAATAGTAATGTGTGATGAAATGAAGGAGTACAATTATTTGCATTTGTAAATATGCAAGATTTTACATAGTTACAATTACAATGTAAATGGCTGTTGGCTTTACCGAATTGGAAACAACTTCGCTTCCTCCGTGCATTTATAATTAAATTTTTAGGTTGCAAGTGTTTCCGTAAGCGTATATATCATCTTCGAATTTAATTTACCATCGTCGCGCGAAGAATCGTGAAACTTTTATTCCCAGAGTTCGCTGGACACCCCGTTGACTGTATCAGCGATCGCAAGAATTACCATCACCGGCTTTTTCTGTAACCGCCCGAGTCGACGCTTTAAAGCCGCGTTATTACTCCTCGTTATAGAAAGTGTTCTTCAAAGTAATTGTAGAATTCATTAATCACGTTCGTGAAAGCCCTGCGATCGCGAATATTATCGAGCGCACGAGTCTGGTGTCGTGCACATCTGTGAGACTATTTACAACAATTCGTGGCTAAGACCACGTCAATTCCAATTCGCATACACGACGAGTGTTTCATTGATTTTTATTTCGACACGAACAAGAAACTGTTGAAGATGACAGCGACAGTTAATTTGCTTCGTTAACCTTGTCAGAGACTTGAGTTGAGAATCACACACGTAAAATGATATACGCGTTATATTAAATTATATCGTTATATCGAATTATACCATTCCACTGAATTACGTCATTGTAACAAATAATATACGTTTAATATCCAGTATTAAAATATTGCATTAAGTACAATATTTATATTATTAACTAGCAATTATTTTTTTCTTTAGTCTTGCGATTGTTCGCATTTTTTTATGTACAATGTTTCGTAATTGATTGTTACCTTTTTAAAAAGTTCTTTTTCTTCGAAGGTTAATGAAATAACGTGTCTTTTTTTCTTTTAACACGTGAAGTGGAACATCGTCGCGAACGATTGAATGGTCTTACCTTCGCAGCAATTCAGCCGTTTAATGCTCCCTTGCATTGGGTTGGCACGTAAACGCGATAAAAATTAATTGCGACTTTTTTTTCCAAAATCCCAAACGCTTCTACTTCGTCCTCGGATCGAAAGCACGTCGTTGCATGATTTATGACGCTCATTAAGCAAATACGATATTTTTATCAGAGCACTGTGAACGTTTGCACTTTCCAAACTGCAAACAAGCCTGTTTCGAGCAATTCTCGTTTTCGGAGGAACTTATATTTTATTCAAAATATTTGGCACGTTATACGGATATCACGTACGTCCATTACGCTTTTATTGCAATCCATTCCCTTCCATATTCAAACTAGTTCCGAGGCAACGAATATGATTGTTGTGACTGCCGTTCCGTATCGCTATCCATTATATTTACTTTGTTTTATATTATATAAAATTTTCCTTGCACAAAGATGTACATTATATAAATCTTTTGTCATTTACCATTTTGCGAATTGAATTATCAACAAATAAAAAATGTACTGTAAAGAAAGCGCGAGAGAAAAAAGTGATTGCCAAATTATTAATACTAATTCAAATACCAAGCTAAAATGTTACCGATCATCTTTAACAGTGACTTGTCAATGTCAATTTTGTCAACACCAACAAAGTAGGCTAAACGTGTTTCAAATAACATAACTACTACAAAAAACAGTAATTCTGCCTGACGTACATTTTACAAAAATAAGTGCTTTTCGTAATTCATAAAAAGTTACTATTGATACTTTAAAATCAAAATGGGATTGTACGTGTAGGAAATACGTGTAGAAATTTTCGTGACGAAGAATAAAAACTGTGTAAAAACATGTGTAAGCGCTTGACCCGAGATTACCTTTTCGTCGGACGCGTCACGAGCTTCTCCGTTACACTCGCGTTACAGACATTCATTACGCCGTTGTTGAAACGAACATAATGCAATTGACACAGTAACGCTATTATATAAGCGGGGACGTTTCGGCGCTATTCAATAAATCGGACGTTGAAATAAATCCGGAGTCAGGCAAAATTGTTTGTCGTTTCAAAATGCCGCACATTACGCTCAATCACGAATACCGATCACGTTAGATTAAATGTATTTCACGGTTCGCGTGGAGTATCGAAATAAAGCCAATTTATTAACAGAGAGAATCATCCACCGGCAGAACGCAATTTTGGTAATGAACCGCTGCACGTTCATTGCAGCAACAATTTCTAATTGGTATCACGAAAACTAAACCGAACTGTTCATCGCACTCCTAAGTCAACGTACTTTTTAACGAAATGACTCGTGGTCACAGTCACACGTCTCGCCTTGTCACATGCGAGTTCCCGAGACACCGCCACCGACGCGGCAACATGATATGTGAGGTTCTGCAGCAGTAAAACCCATTTCCCATCGTCTAATTTATACTTATTGTGTTAGGTCTTTCACCGCACTTCGCACCTTTGCATCCGATTCGCATCAGTCGCATAATCCGAATTACGCCATTACACCCGAATCTCAGTTACATCCGAAACACTTTTCTCACTCAACGTCTCGCCGGGGTTTTGTTGGTGTGAAAAAAATCCACGGGAGATTGCAGGGCGGCTATCGACAACAATCGTAGCAGAAAAATGTGTAATTTATCATTGGTGATGTGTATGTATAGTACACGTGACCTTGATAAGGCCACCTCTCGTAATATCAAAGTGTTTGTACTGCATTCCACGATTTCGTTATATTTTAATGCTACTCACGAATCGACAAATTGTTCGACGACTGTTACCGATCTTGCACCGCGGACACGATTTTCAAAGGTGAATAACGATCTCTACCTCGCAATGCGCGAACTCGAACGACGCTATCGAGTCAGCGAGTGAATATGCTTCCTGTCGGGAGAAAGCGCGACTTTGTTACTTCTCAACGACAATCTTCCCCCTCGCTTCATCAAAACGGCTTCTTCGAGTCAAATCAATAAGGATTCGCCGGGGAAGTATTTTGATCGAGGAAACGTATTAAGACGTGTCACAAGTTCCGGATAAGACTCGCGAGAGCAACGGGATTAAAAATTTGAGTTTCCTATCTCTTGGCGTTTCTCGTGAAGGAGCGAATTGGGCAATTAATTTTTAACGGTACAATCTTCCTTTTGCACGATAAATATTCTACCTTGCTAAAATATACAGGGAAAAAGTATTTTCGGTTCGATCTTGTAAAGTAAGTTTAACTTATGAGAAATGTGAGGGTAAATATTGTAAAGAGAAACTGCTACCGTCCTGTTGTTTGTGAACTATTTATTAAAAGGAAACGTAGAGAAAAAAAGTCGTTAAACGAAAGTAATGATTTTCTTTTTTTCAGATATTTCACAGAAACGAGAAGATTAAAAGCGTAAACGATTTTTCCTCAAATGCCGACTACGCGATCATTTGCCACGTGAAAAAGTGGATGAGGGAAAGGATTTGTTTACTTCACCGACACGTTAGAAATACTGCAATCTTCTATGTTTACCTAACCTTTTTTCGAAAAAAAGTCACATTCATGACATTTTTTTTACGAATTCTCCCATCAAACGTTAAAAATCTATATTGATATATGTCGTTAACTTCGTTGCAATCAGTAAACTACGTTTCCTTTCATAATCAACCTTCATCGGCGAAATTGTGATAATAAATCTGAATAATTTTCCGTTCCTATTTCACCAAGAACGCGGAAAAACGTAAACAAAAATATGAGCTTGCGCGCGGGACGCTGGTCGTGACTGCTATTTTAATTCCTCAAACCGTTCCCATCTCCCCGCAGCTAACCCCGAAGAAATATCTGAAATATTTCAACCAACATCTCCGCTCGCAGAGTCCACTGTCCGCGACTCATCGTAAGACGAGTCGAAAGAGAAATTCCAATTACATGGCTAAACTCAGTTGTCAAATTGCGAGACGTTTTGGAACGCAGGGATGAGGCGGTCTTACAAGGACACCGTGTACTTCATAAGGCCACTTTCGCAACGTTTGGAAGTTAAGATTCGTCGGGAAATAGATAGTCAAAGAAATCTACGTCAATGAACAGTGGGGCGCCGTATGTCGAGTTGACGGGTCCGCGTAGAAGCATGCCCGGTTGCGTTGATCAGGGGCGCTGCATGGCCGCTTCGTGCAAAATCAATGACAAGTGCGAATCAGAGGATTCCGCGTGGCGAAGTGACCTCGAAACGTCCGCCGAAACGATCGATTCGGGTATTCCCGATGACCCATTGGAATCCTGTTCGCATTTGCTCCGACTGCGTATCTCCGGCTACTCAGCAATGATATGCATAAAGGAGGAAAACGGCGATGGGGCAGAATAGGTTGCCGACGTGAGGTCCGGTATCGTCGGCCCCGCTTTTCGGTCCCTTCCGTTTTGCTTTCGGTTTCGTGCGTCGCTTTCTCGAGTACACGGCGTTCGTCGCGTTCGTCGGCGAGTCGACGTTGCAGTAGCTCAGGTCGCAGCAGCTGATGCAGATCTGGAACGAAATAACCGAATTTATTCGACATGGCCATCGGAAAATCCGTCATTTCGTACCTTCTGGGTGTCGACGGGTATGCAGCCAACCGACGCCGGTCCGCACTCGGCGCTGCTGGCGCAGCTCTTTCTGACCTGTTGGTTAAAACATTGAATATTTTACGTCATACCGTGAAATCATAATCGAGCGAAACTGCGTTTTATATCCAGCCTTCTTAACCCCGCGACGTGCAACGACCTCGCTCTTTGCGTATGCAACAAATCGCCAGAGAGTCGTGCGAAATTAACATGAAATTAAGGTGCGGAATGGCTGGGCGGGAAATCTACTTTGAGAGTTACTTTATTGACGATTTCGAGCGCGCTACGGAGTCAGAGGATAAGCTCTGTGAGAGCTTGTTCATGTGGGAAGTTACCTCGAGTCCTCTGTAGTTTCCTTCTAATCGCCCGGCCATTTTTCTATGTCTGAACGAATGTTAAACAGCTGCTTTTTGACGGCGCGATTTTCGGACTTTTACCATTATTACTTTTAATATTTTAATATTATTAGAACGCGGTTAAATGAATTTAAAAGAGCTTCTTAACATTTTATTTTAATGGAAATTTCTCTGCTACTCTAACTCACGTTTCCGAGAGTTACGAACCGCGCTTAAAACATTAAGATGGATTTTTCCTTGCGAACACGTTTTGTGGTTTGCAAAAACGTTTTAAGGGATGCAATTCGCGTTACGCGAAAATATCATGCTGTAAGTAAACGTAACTTCGTATTTAATACGAACGACCGTTAAAAGAAAACAGGAGATTTGGGTATTTTGTTGATATCTGTGCGAATCGAAGGGAGAGAAATTGTGCTGAAAAAAGAAATTGGTTTACCAAAACACTGTTTCCGTGGCTGTCTAAAATGTGCAAAGATCGGCAAAAGTCCCTGCCACCTGTCGGACACGGCGTGTCAATTGCCCACTCGTTACACATCTGTCAAAAAAGAAATAAGACAGTCACTGAAAGTTACACGCTAAATACACCGTATCGCACAGTTACGGATTACAAAGAAGAAACAAAGCGAGTTACAGCTATAAGAAACAGGCGAGCGCGCTCGAGTTACACTCCAATCAGTAATTAACATCGTCGAGCGATACGGCAATGAACAATGTTCTGAAGTTGTGAAATTGGCAGCAATTGTTTACACGATTCACATTTCTAAGACCCGTTGTAATAAGATTACTTGGGATCAGAATAGTCTCGGAATGTGTACGACAAACCGGGTAGTGCATTGCGCACGCCTTCCAAAGAGCATTTAATTGACTCGTCCATACCTGGTTATCGCTGACGTTGACACAAGTATAGCACGTCAGACCTGCGCAAAAGAAATGGAGAGATAAGAGGCGAAACGGAAAGAGACCGTGGAAGCCAATAAGTGAAGACGAAGGAGGTCAGGAAATCTCGCGGTGCCGGTCAATCTTGTAACATTGCATATGCGGGATACGAAATCAAATATCACTCTCGACTTTTTCCCTCGTCATTTTTCTCACCTTTGAATCACCTATAAATTTCTCCTCGTCTCCTCTCTTACCCGCCTTGAACAATCCCCCATTTGATCGCATGACTCGATTTTACCAATAACGATCGATCCGACATTGTAATAGCAATGGGCTAAAAAAAGGGAGCACGTAGATTCCGCTGGATCACAAAATAAGTCGCACACGCGTATAGCAGAGAAAAAAGGGAGCATTGGATTACGCGGATCGTGACTGCCTGGTTATCGGAGAACTTACGATAGATATCGTCTTCGTCCGTGGCGGCCGCCTTTAAGCCACTCTTCTGCCTCATTTCGTCCTTTCGATGTTCATTTTCGTACACGACATTTCTGCCGCACGTTGTTTCTGCAGCCAGGAGCAGCCCGACCATAAACCAAGTGATCATTCCTCACATCTCTGCAATAAAAGGCAAAAAGGGTAGTCTCAGTATCCGGGCGAAAAGTGCTCCGTATCGCGAGGCATTACATTTTTATTCGCTTTCATGTTGCCTAATAAATTGTCCCCTTCTTACACCGACGGATTTACGCGGCATTGTACCGTGTTAGGTTCCGTATGTAAATTGTTACGTACGGTCGCCGTAAAGGAAACCAACGCCGTTATTTATCGCCAATTACCCGATAACGATCGCCGAAACCGCGCCAACCGACCTCCAATTCCGTCGGAATGATTCGATTTTGTTTCCGTTGCGGAAGGAAAGGTATGGTTCTTTCTTTGAGAGAAATGAATATTTCATTGAAATTATTCGATTCGTGGCAGCGTATGCGGAAAAATGGTTCGGGTGCCGTTTGCGGTTAATCATCAATTATCTCGAGCGGTCGCGCTGGTTTAAGACGCTGGAGGAGAAGAAGCGCTGTCGTCTTTGCTTATTCTCCAGCTGGCCTTATTTCTCGCGCGACTCTGCTCGCTTAAAGTGGAGTGAACCCGGAGATCCGACGCTGGGAGTAAGTAATGCCGGATTTTAACGCGAACTCAGCGGTGTATTAATCGCGGTACACCGTGCACGGTGACAAAAGACATTTTTTTTTTCTTTCTCGCAGGAACGAGAGACACGCGACCGGCTCAAGAGTACAGAGACGATTCGCAAATCGCGGCTACAAACGACGCGCCCCTTAAATGACCCGTTGCCGGATCGTCCATAGTCCCCGGATACATCGTAAATGTTCTAATTAAATATCGCCGTGGCGCGCGAGCGAGTTGGCGGAGTTTCCAGGTAATCCGGGAAAGGTGCCATTTTCATTCAAACTAGGCGGCGTTTTAATATGCCGGCAACGTCATATAAATGTCGATCCTTACGCCGGCGAAACGTTCTTTGAATATTTTTCCAGCAGAATAAATTGTACAAGGCGACGCGAGTGCCGAGTTTTCATTAATCGCGTACAATTAGAAGGGAGAGCGCATTACGGCGTTTCTCGTTGCATGTTAATACCACCGGTTGGGCGCTTTGTCGCTGATACGTCGCTGGGAATAATCAAGTTGGTTACCGGTAAAGTGTCGATCCGGTTCATCCCGCGATCCAACAAACGCCTCGGCCACGCGTTTGTTCCGCTGCTTTTGCAAACGTAGCCGACCGACTTCCGCCATCACCTCTCGTTCCGCAAACTGACGCTTTACGATCGACCGCGCCGCGTTTCCTTTGCGGACGGTTATTAAAAACTGACGATGCGGATGTTCCGAGGCGCGCTCGCGGCCGTTAACAAGGCGAGAAACCTCTCTTGTGTCGAAACAGATGATCCGGCTTTGACCCTACTTGGCGAAATAAGCTCAATTGGATTTCATCTTGAGCGGAAACGAGTGTTCGTTAATATCGTCGTACTTCTCGCTCGCCACGTTTTCCACTTATGAGCGTCAACTGGCTTTTGCCGCAATGCATAAACAAGCGAAGCGACACGGAAATCCCGGCGGAAATTTAAACGAGGTTTTGGCAGGATTATACCAAAGTTGTCAGATTTCTTTTATTAGCCTCATTAAGTACATTCTTTTTCACGAGGTATAACTCAGAGGTAGCGGATTACTTTTACATGAAGAGCAGAACTCGATTATCCATTTCTGTATAATCTTTCGCCATTTTGATACATTTTTGATCAATTTTCCCGTTTTCTAGGTTATCT
>JABFPT010000814.1:3531-20484 GCA_022817245.1 Nixonia krombeini | reverse complement strand
CATTCTTTTAGAGATTAGATTCGTGTAGAATTTGAAGCATGAGAAAAGACGGTTAAGACTATTCAAATACCTGTAATTTTGATCGACTCGAAAATATGTGTTCCGTTTAAGTAAAATGATCGATTACTGTACGGATAGCAAAAATCTTGCGTTGCAGCAGCGAATGTTTGATCGGGATGGCGGATTAATTTGCCGTTGAAAGGAATAGTTCGTTTTTGCAACGTTTGACAGATATTGTAACCGTAAAGTTGTTCGGCACTTCCGCAATGATTTTCCGGAACTGGCGTTGCTTGTGGATATCAACCAACATTTTTGTTAGGTTAAAAATCGTTCTTTCTCTCTTTCTCATGTCAGTGGAACTATTAATAATTCGAAGCGTTTGACGATAACAAGTTTTCTGACAAATTAAACCGTGTCCGCGTGAATACTTTTGTTTTCCGGGAATAATATTGTCAGCGTTTTCAAAGTCAACGTTTATCAAAAATATCGCCACTAATGTCATAACCGTGTTAAATAAACATTAATTATATACGTTATTATGCTCGTTTAATCATTTTTGACATTTGTCCGTCGTTTCAACGCTGAAAAGGTCAATACCGTAAGGTTTTTTTTTAAAAGTTAATTGAGTTACAATTTGACTAAAATCTATACGAAAAGTTATCCTCGGCCTTGGCAAATGTTAGGGTATAAATTAAAAATTATAATTACGATAAAAAACAAACTTATGTAATTTCAAGAAAAGTCTCTTCGTTCGAGTAGAGCGACAGTTCAGGATTGAATTTGGATTGTACGATATTCTATTACGCGCTTAAAATGTTATGTACGAAATTCTTTCAGGCTCGCTTCCACCGCACACTTCATCACGCGAATTCATTTTCCTCAAATTAATGCACTTCCGCTATCGAAGATTCTCGTCCTTCGTTTTCCTCCTTCACGTGGGAACTAGCCTCAATAGCCCGTTAAGAAGTGTTTTCGGAATTGTCGAAAACGTCAAAGCGAACGATGCAACAGCAGGCATTTCCTGTGGACGAATTGTGAAACGAGAATGACGAAACGGACTATGAATTATGAAGTGAATTATGCATGAAGCCAGCCGGAGAGGATGCTTCGTCCAACTGGGCCAGAAGAATGCCCGGCTGACGGTTCATGAAAGTTTCGCAATTTTGGAATTCCTCGAATTATGAGTCATTGTTTTTATCGATTCCAACTACACCAGACGACGTTGCAACACAATTACAACCAATAATTGTACTCCTTTTTTTTACTCCACAGCCATTTTGCTGGGAACGGTAATCCATCTCAGTCGAATTTACGTAGATTAAATGACAACGAAAAGCAGAGGTATTTTGACCACGGCAAAAGTGTCGTTACATACCGACGATCACGTGATGTGAAATCTGTCAAAAAATACTCCAGTTGGCAACGGTAATTCCAACTCGCACCGAGCCATCGCGAATGCGATATACCCATCTTCGGAATTTCGCGTTTCCATAAGTCGTCCGGTGTGCCACTTTGAAGCAACTAATCGCGAAACATTGTCATTTCCGCTTGCTTCGCGGGCAGTTCAGTTCAGTGATTCAGACCAACTCGCCAACCTGCTATTTTTAACTCGTCATTCAAACGTTCTTCCTCCAATTTTTTTCTTTCACTTCCCCGCTATACAGTTTCATTGTTTCCTCCCTTGTGTTTCACTTTTATGTCCACCGCGCAATTATGCCATTCCCTTGCAACAATTTTGTTAAGGAATATACGCCCGACGAAGATGGAAACGCGGTTTGGTCTTTTCGTACGAGCGTGACTTTCGAGCGGCGCGCCTCTTCTTTTCCGATACGCGTCTCAACGATTTTCGATAAATACCCGGATCTCGGTGCCTTTTTAATCGAAAACGCGAGCTGTTCGGTCAGTAGCCTGACGCTGGTCGCCGCTCGACGGAGAAAGTATGCTGCCAAGTGGATGACAGTTGGATGAATGAAAAAAAAGTCGGTACCGAAGAAACGCGGTTGAAACGCGATTTAAGAATATTGGCTGGTTATGTAAGGCGGAAAAGCGGAATACGAAGAGAGCAAACACGAGCAGTGGCCGGCTCTTCCTCTCGCTCGCTCGCGAAAAAGCTTCGCTGCGAGCCGTTGTTTCTATTTACATTTTTTTCTATTATTCATAAACCGTTTAATGAAACTTAAGCGCGTTTCGCATTGCATATATAAATAATGCATTTTCCGCAGACTTTTTCAATCAGCCGCCGTTTTAACATTCGCCTTTTAATCAACGTGGCAAATGTTTACAATGTTTTTTATATAACACCTTATATTTATGTAACGCGCTTATGTAATTTAACGTTTATGCAAAATGGCTAAAGCCCGGTATTATTTTCTCGTGAGAATTAAAAAGTTTGTGACGATTCGTTCTTTGGAAGTGTAGCAACGGTTTTGATTGAAAGAAGATTGTGGCAAAATTAATTTTCGGTCGAATAATATTTGGGAATATTTAAATAATTGGGATATTTATTTGATGATATTTAATTTATTGGGTTAATCGTTGGCACGCGGTAAGTACATTGTGTTTCAGCGAGATGTCTCTTCTGCAGTTAGCCAGACAATTGCAATTTACTTCACATGGGAATATATGTAGGATGTTGGTATTTGGGTAATCGGAAGATGATTGTTTGATTAAACAATAAAGACGTTGTTGTAACGTGTGGCGGGGACGCGTAATGAAGATATGTCACGTGACCGTAAAATAGGTCTGCAATAGTTCTACGGTCCCTGGAGTTTTGGAGAACTGTCCAAAACAAAAGGCACCAAATTAGAAAAATTTGGAGGATAAAAATTCATAAATTTATAAAAGTCTCTTTTCTCTTCTGTTTTCACACTATACGACGTTCTCCTGCAACGAAGAGTCCGAATACATGTCTCAATCGCGACGATTCCGACCTCAACTGACTTCTTTAGCAGAAGAACCGAAAAATCATGAGATAAAACCAAACCTGTCGGTACCATAACCGTAATTAAAGTCCGCATTATTGGTTCAGACAACGTATTTTGGCTCGTTAGATTGATCTCGATGCTCAAAATGAGATAGTACCTCGTTTACTTTGAAGTCTTCAAAAAGCGAGGAGTTATAAGGCGAAAACTTCTATAAATCACACTCCTACGCCACCAATTTTCCCTTTTTCCCCCAATATCTCTGCTCCTAATGGTTGGAAGGGCCAACATGGGGGGTGATTCTTAATGCTCGTCGCAAGATCTATCGATTGGTATATACTACAAGATCGAAATCCGAAGTTGATTTTTTGAAAAAAATTGAAGGGGTACCCCTTTGGAAAAATGCCGAAAAATTAACTTCGGAATTCAGTTATGATTTATATACCAGCAGATAGATCTCGCCGCGTACATTAAGAATCACCCCACATATTAGCCCCTCCAATAATTAGGAGCGGAGATATTGAGGAAAAAAGAGAACAATGGTGGGGATAAAATCTTAACTATTGATATTATAACCGTAGTTAAAGTCCGTATTATCGGTCTACCTCGACGTGCGTTAGCTCGTTGAATAGATTTGAGTACCTGTAATAAGATAGTACGCCGATTACATTGAAATTCTCAAACAGGGGAGAGTTACAACGTGAAAACTTTGAAATTCGATACGCCTCCCTTCCTTACCCCTTTTTTTTCAAAATTCGATGTTAGTAGAAAATACAACAATTATAAACGTTCATACAAAACAAGTGTATTGTTTACAAAACACAAGTGTAATGGTTTACGGAACATAACAGAATATACTATTCTCAATAACAATGTGTCGTCATCATAAACGTTCTCGGTAACGCGCACGCTAACAGATAATTGTATTCATTCACGCTCTTATTAATCTTTATGAAATTTCCATAATTACTGTTATCTGCGTTACATTGAATTACAGAACAATGAGAAACTCATTAAGTCGATATTTTCGCAAACGCACGGCAGGGGATTGGATTAGTCCTTGTTTTATTCGGTTTGTCAATCAATTAATTTAAACTGGAACCTGCACTTGACGTGAAATTAAATAGATTCCACTGATTCCGAAAACGGTTCATCCTTTTTGATACAGTCCGATAGTAAATAAATATACACGTATAAAATTAACAATTTACCACATAGAAAATAAAAAAAAAATATAGCAACAAAGGGAAATTTTTTGATTGAAAACTTGTATTAGAAGTTTTGCAAAATACATAGATACATAAAATTAACAAAAAATGCGAACTTTGTAAAAAAAAAAATTGTCGTAAAAAGAATAGCAATGAAACATAGTTTAAGGCATAGAAAGTGTATAGAAAGAAACAAAAATTGCGTTTGCATTTGGAGTGTTAAATGTATGCCGGTAATATTATGCCCGAATTTCCCAAGGCTGGATTCGACACCTCTTGACCCGCCGGCCTTGAAACGCGTTCACATGTTTTGGCCAAATGCGATCATCGATGACAGTTTTATTCACAGTTTCGACTCGACAACGAAGGCTGCATCGATCAAACGAGCACGCACGATGAGATTGTTTTGCGTACTACTTTTTTTTCACTCTTTCGAAAAGTGTCTCAAAAGCATTTCCATGAAATTAAAAAAAAAATCTTTCATTTCCTTAACCTTCTTCTGTTTAAGTGGAGAAGGTAAATTTTTTTCTGATATACGAAGGATATTTTTCTACAATGTTTCCTCGTGCTTTAATCAAATACGCCTTAGTCGATTGCTGCGACGTATCTGAACCTAACCTAAACACCGTTGGTGAAGGGTCAACCAAAGTCGGTGGCTCGACCTTCGTTGAATAATTTGTTTTCCTATTCCACCGGCACTTTCGCATTATTCGAATATTAATGAATCGGTCCTAAAGCAACGACCCGCCATACAATCCTTACGCAAGATGGCAACTGTGCTGTAAATTGAATTACGCCAACATTTCGAGCCGCTTGGGAAAGTTTTCCGGGTATTGTCAAAATCGTTACGCGTTGGCTCGGCTGGATTGTAATTCCGCTGAAATGCTGGAAAAACTTTATCGATTATTAAGTTCGTTTCGTGGAATACCGTTTAGGAACAACCGGCGCTCTTTTGTCCTCTCAATACTCATTATTGAATTGAAACGGATCCAAGTACGAATTTCCCGTAATGAGAATGACGCGAGTGTCGTACGTTGGCGAAAGCGTAGGAAAAATAACTTCGACTTTTCGACTAATTTCGAGTAGTACTCGATCCAAAGTATTTGCTTGGCAACTAAGTAATTGCGGGTTTTGTCTATAGACAGTTTTACCACATTCTTTTATTCCCTCAACTTATTCAAAGCGCTTGACCGACATCGTTTTCTCGTTCTTTGGACCTCCACCTTTAACAAGTAACAAAACTTGTATCCATCGCTTATTAAGTTTCGTTTTTATCCCACTTAAAAAAATGGAAGAACAAAACGCGCATTTCAGACATATTTTATTGTATTGTTCTTTATCGTATTTCGGCCAAAAATGATTAGAGCTAGTTTGGGACGTGTCGTCACATCCACCATACATCCCTGACCTTCCGTCCTCAGATTTCAATTTATTTCGTTCCACGCGGAATTTCTTAAATGGTAAAATTTTTTAAACAAAATTCGCCGTGTACAGTCTCATTTAATTCAGTTTTCTGCTGGTAAAAGACACAAGTTTTGAGAAACATGACATTATGACAATGCCTGAAAGATGGCGAAAGGTCATCGACAAAAACGGACAATACCAAATTTAGTTAAGTTACATTATCGAGTAAAGATGTTGAATTTCCATTCTCATGTAAAATCCGCAATTACTTAGTTGCCAACCCAATAGTTGACTACACTTGAACAAAAAGTCCACTCGAATGGATTTCATTTTCCTCGATAGGAATCTACCATATTTGTTATGTAACATTTCTGCAAGACAAATTCCATCGATATGACTTTCTTCATACGCGACGCACACGCGCGCGCTTTACGGGCATTGTGCATTGTATCGATATTTGTATTGTCCGGTTAAAACTCCCCGAGTTCCCTTCCGCCATTATCCCGTTGTTAGAGTCGGTGTGTATTCGGTGTCGGGAGTAGAGGTTTAGGGGGGTGGGAAAGTGGGGAGGAGGTTCCGGGCAGGGGGTGAAGGTAGGATTGGAAAGGAGAATTTCGATGTAATTGCATTGTGGTTCGTGTCGACTAACGTAAGGCGAGGATAGCGTCTATAACAAACGCCGGCCGGCTGCTCACTTGCAAGTCGTCGTTTTCATTCATGCTTTCGAAGCGAGACTGGCGGGGGGAGGGGGTGCGAAGCGTTACCTGCCCTGCGCTGGCTACTCTCTCTCTCTCTCTCTCTCCCTCCTTCCTTCCTTCGCGCTCCCTGTTTCTCTGTTCTCCTCTCACTCTCTCCCTCTCTCTCTCGTCCTTTCCTCGTCTCTTTTCAAGCCCACTCACCCCCACCTTCGATCCGTCCGCACGACCATCCTCCCCTGCCCCCCCTCCACCACTTCGTCCTCCCTTTCCCGCACATCTTCCCCGATGCTTTAATTTTTGCTTCTTTTCCCTTCGCGCTATCGAACTGCCGTGCCCGGCTAAACGAGTTTACGACGAAGAAGGTATCGTTGGCCGACTGCAGCCGAAAGACGTTCAACCGTCACTCGGACAAAACGCAATAACTCCATTGGAATCGGGAATATATTAAAATTAACGCGATGGGTAAACAATCAGGATTTTCCACAGCGGAATATTCATAACGATGTTTATGAAAGTGGGTAACTTTTTTACTGACCGTCTGTCAAGAAAACGAGTCCTTCCGAATCGATTTTGCGTCTTCGGGCGTTTTACGAAATCTTATTCGAGAATAAAAGGCGACCTTATCTCCGTGTATTCCTTCATTCCAAACTATTTCAAAATGAGCCTGATAACGCACTAGAAGTGATGTCCCTAGTGTATATTATATATATATATAACGTTATAATGACCGCGCTCGTGATAAAGTACCGTCGAAAGTATATCTCCCGCGTTTTTGTACGCTAATAAAGTACACGAGAATAGAAATTCGAAGAAAACGGGACGATAAGTTTGTCCTTGTCGCGGCGTATCGTCGCCACGCATTTTCTTATTCGCTTTTTCAAATCTCGCAAATACCAATCGTCGAGTTACGGCGAATTCTCCAGCGGCTTTATCAAACAGTTCCGTCGGTTTTTCCCGGACGTTGCTAAACCGACGGTTAATTCGCAGTAGGTTTATAGTCCGATTAGCGGATTACGCCACTTCCACGTTCACTTCCCGGTACTTAATCTTCGCGCAGGAATATTCCTCCACGGCCGATAGTGCGTAATTTGATGAAAAGCGTCGTCGGATGATTCATACGATCGGATCATCGAGACGCGAAGATTCCGCGTGATGCAAATAGCGCCGCCTCTTTCCGACTTGTATACCGTACAAGTGTATTTCACGGCGGCGGGATTCACTTGAGAGCGTTATCCGGCCGATCGTTGAGTCATCGACGGCCGTTCCTTCCACTTTTGTCCACGCAGGACACTACTCTTCGCCGTTGCCCAATTAATAATCCAATTCACGTTCAATTCGAGCCGGAGTAGCTAGTTCTGTTTGACAGATGAAAACGAGCCGAGGGGTAAAACGGTGCGCGGGGAAATTATGTAACTCGGGCAATTCTCCTTTGCGGATGGAACGACACTCGAACGCCTGCAACCGAAGAAAGTATTCTAGCTCGGTTGTGAGCGATTAACCGTATCAATGATATTTTTTTTTTTATCGAGCTTTCCCAAAATTCTTCCTCCCCTCGAAATTCGGTTTGGTCGAATATTTCGTTGCATCGTCCTCGCGCGTCTTTCCGCCGCATTAGTCAAATCTTCGTCGATTCGCGACAACGCGATTTTTTTGTGCGGAAAAATCGAGTTCGGCCAGCGCTGGGAATCTCTTGTTACCGCGGAACGTGGCGGTTGGACGGGAAAAAAATATATAATTCTTTCTCGTTGTCTAAGATTGTCGTTATCGCCGACTGACTAACCGCGATAACAATTTCATAATAATTGACTTTGATTAATATTATCTCGTCGAAAATGAGATAACGCCGCTCTCCCGTCTATTTTTACATATTTACCGCGTTACCCTCGCACCGGGCTTTTCCAACTTCATGCCGCGGCGCGAACTTTCCGCGCGCATTAAAACAAGTCACGTAGAAAATGAAATAATTGATCGATACGGCCGGACTGTGTTTTCACTTAAGATGTAAATAACAGATACGGACGGGCGCCGCGTCGAATACAAAGTACCGAGCGCGGCGTTGCTCGCCCCGTCGAGCGGAGGAGAGGCCAGCCGATCGTAACGAATTTCGACGCATCGGTTTCGCGTTCGCGTTCGGCGGTGCGGCGCGAACGGGTGGTAGAGAGAGCGGAGAGACAAACGGGCGTTTAGGTGGGAGGAGGGGAAGGGGCGATAACGAGCAAAATAATATAATCGTTGATCCCTTTGTGGTTCGTAGAATCGTCAACTCCGGCGGTTAATGTATGAATGGATAAACGGCGGCCAATTTCAGGCGCGTTTCTCCCTCGATCATCCCCGCGCGGCGGATTCCCCGATTCTTTATCCCAATGCTGAGACGGAAGCGACGAAGTCGAGAGCGATGAACTAACCGCGGCACGTTTGTATTTCAGGGACTGGTGAGTCTGGTAAATCAACGTTCATCAAACAAATGAGAATCATTCACGGCTCCGGTTACTCGGACGAGGACAAACGAGGCTTCATTAAACTGGTCTACCAAAACATTTTCATGGCGATGCAGTCCATGATCAGGGCCATGGACCTCCTCAGAATCGAGTACGGGGATTCCTCGAATAAAGTAAGTATACCTGGTCGGTTCGGTGGACGCCTCACTTTTTTTACAATGTTATTCATCAACATAAATACCATTGGGTACAATATAGAAAAAGTGTCCGTCGTTTTTTGTGGCAAATCTAGCGACTGAAATGGCGGGGACTTTTTATATCACCCGATATGTTACTTCTTTCCGTCGACTCTGTTGCATTTTTTTTTTTTCAATCAGTAATGATAAGTTAAGTAAGTTGAGATAATTAATTCTGTTAATAACGTAGCAGGTAAACTGAAGCGGAGCCTGATGTTCTTAATCCCGAGAAGAGTCTGAATGGAAAAAGGAGGATGGCAATATTGGCAAATGCGAAGTATCAGTTATTTTGTCGGGGAGTGGCAATGCGAGAGTTTGCGTTGTAACGTTGGCGAATACGAGCGAGTCACGCGAAACACGGCGACGAGGCGTGCTGAAGAAGCCACGGCGAACGAAATAACGGGCCGAAGAGACGTTCGAGCGTGTGCCGGCGTGAAATAAGCGACAAACACTGAAAGGCGTGATTAGTCGAACACGAGCAGTCGCGTGAGTTGAAGAGACTCGACCTGTTCGCTTCGTTCACCGTTGCGAATTATCGCGCGTGTGCATTCGAACTCGCATGCGCGGCTGAATGCACTCCCGGCGCCAAAGTAACTGTATGTAATTAAGATTTTCTTTGGCTAAACCGAAATGACTTTTCGTTCTTGCGAGCGCGAACGGTAATTGGAGAACGAACGTGCTCCGAGGAAAAAAAGTCTCTTTTTATTCTCGCGGCTATTCACTATGGTAATTGCTTACACGCATCTGCGTTGTATTACATGCATTTACTTACGTGCATTAAATGAAATATTTCGGATATCTCGAACCGGACGTGCGTTGATTGGTATCGATTGCTCGCGAGTCTTTCCTTCCACAATCGCGTTTTTCCGTTTTTTTTTTCGGTTGAGAGCACTCGAAGGAACGTTCGTAAGGGCGCTGGAAAATGTTACCGTCAGGTAATTTCGAGAAATTTTAATTCTTCTCCATCTGGTTTACGAAGTTGATCACTCGCCGGCAAATGATTGATACTTTCGAATGGCTCCTGAGCTGATAAGGTTATAAATAAAAAGTATGATACTACGAAGTGAATATAAAAGTGTTTTGCAGATGTAACGACACGTTTGATGACAAATATTCTCCTTCATGTTCGATATTTGTTTAATTTTTCTTTATTAAGCGTTACATCGGATAACGTACGCCTTTCAGCGTCTGAATAATGTTTTGCAATAAATATACAAGTACGATTATATGATTATATTTGAACAAACGTGTGCTGCTTGTTGCAATTCGTGCATGGAAACTGATATGCACAATGTTGGCAACTTGACGAAACATGTTTCACATAACAAACGTCAGTCTCTTTTGTTTCGATATTGACGGGCTTTTCTACTTTTTTTAAACTAAATATTTAGAAAAAATGTACGTAGAGAAACAATGTTTTATTTCCTGTGCAATTTGTAGACACGCTTCTTTGACGTGACGATTCTACAGTTAACGTCGAATATCCAATTATATTTTACCATATTGCAGTGTTATAAAACGCCGGATATATTTTTCATGCATAACATATATTTTTCATACATAATAGTCGTGTAGCCATATATTTTGGCATCTGAGCCGGACAAAATTTGTAGCAAATGTTGTGTATATCGATATATTGAGAATATATTGGGTGATATACAAAATCTCCGCCGTTTTTTGTGGCAAATCTAGTAGAAAATCTAGTGGCAATAATGGCAGAGATTTTTTGTATCAGTCAATACGTATAAAGGCACAACAATTGTCAATAAACGTACAAATCTTTTTTTTACAAAAGGTGGTAAGAAATGTTACCTTTATTTTGTCCGTTTGTACACTACTATACCTAAAATCTTTACATTAGTAGTATTTTCGGCCCACCATTGTGTATAACAATTTCCACTAAAGTTTTCAGATTCTTCTCACTGTGTACAACACACGTACACAAAACCTGTAAATACTTGCAACACTCGAGGGAAAGAAGTTACACAAACTGTAAAATCTCGTTAAATCATGTAAAATCGTTCATTTTTGTGGATGTAAGAGTAATAATCCACGGTCAGCGTGAAATGGGATGCCTTAGCGAAGTGTCTAAAACCTTTTTGTTTCGATTAGGAAAAAGCGGAGCTCGTTCGAGCCGTGGACTTCGAAACGGTAACGACGTTCGAGAGTCCGTACGTGGAAGCCATCAAGGATTTGTGGGCCGACTCTGGGATCCAGGAATGCTACGATCGCAGACGAGAATACCAGTTAACGGACTCGGCCAAATAGTGAGTAATTACGACACAGCAGCAGGAGCGTACCTGGAGCGGCGCCGCGAGTTCTCCTCACACCGTGTCTTTTCTTATCTTCGCTAATGCGAGACGTAGCGCAGCGCGCGCGCGCGCGAGCGAATAACCGAATATCCTCCTTCTCACATATTTACATCATTGCATTCCGCGTTGCCGGCTATTCTACTCCGACCGTACATCGTGTACACGAGTCGTCGTAAAGCGGACTGCCACGATGGAGGAGAGAATATGGTAGACGTGCACGTCGAGTCTCGTACGGGCTGCAAGTCACATTGTTTCACGTTGAAGCCTTATTTCACATTTTATATTAGTTCCGCAAAAAATCCATTGTTCCAGATCGCTCTACTCCCTTTGTTCTTCTCTCATCATCAACCTCTCCCCTGCCACCCACCACCATTTTCCCTATTTCCGTACGCTCATTATATTTCTTTATAATTGTCCTCATCGTCGTAGAACAACTCCCTTGCCTTGCGGAGAACGTTGCACAACAAAGTTTTATCGCACGGATATATTCATTTCTCAAAGTTTGTTGGTCCAAACGACGAGTAGGAGAAGGGGACTTGAGCGGGACCCCCTCGTCTAATCGAGACACCATGCGCATTTTGTCCTCGATAATTAATATCTCTCCTTCACTCTCTTTTTATTTCTGTTTATCCCTTTCCATCTCACGGCTGTCGCGATTCGCAACCTGTGTACATCTTCGTTATGGTTTTGTCGCTAATGGTTCTTTCATGGCAAACGTCATTCGCTTGAATTATAATTCGAATTTCCTCGACGACGAAAATTGAGGTGACGAAAGTCCACGGTGTTTTCAATGCAAGCATATCCCTCGAACAGTTGCATGCAATTTGTCAAATTGCATACAATTCCGGAACAATGAAACTTACCTTTTTTTCACACTAAATTACATTGCGCTAAATACACATGTCGAAAAAGTTGTAACGTATTATCTCAGAGTGACATTTCTATCGAAGAGAGATACTTCGCAGACATGTAAAGGAGCAATATATCACAACTGCATCGGACCGAGTAATAAAAAAATTGTTTGATTCATACCGCGTCGACATCACCTCATTACTAACGCAAAAAGCCATGATTAATCAAGCGAGTCAAGTCGGCCGACTAATTAACAAGTTTGTGACGGATATTTCGCGGAGGCGACACGGTTCGTCGTTAGAGGTGCAACGGGATAAACGTTTAGCCTCGCTAAATGTCTAACCATTTATTTCCTTTCTCGCTTTATCTTTATTTCTACCTGATGTAACAAGCGTAACAAAAGAGAAATTATACCGGACCGCATGCGCGTCCGCTTTGGACAGACATTGAGATGACAATGTTACAGTTACCTGATGGAGATAGATCGAGTTGCGGCGCCAAACTACCTCCCTACGGAACAAGACATTCTTCGTGTAAGAGTGCCTACTACCGGTATAATCGAATATCCTTTTGACTTGGAAGAGATCAGGTTTAGGTACGTCGATTTATAGACAACAGAACAAGGAAGTAACCTGCCTGCGAGTCTGCACTACATACTTTTTTACTACTTGTCTTACTACCAAACTCTCACTCTCTGTGTCTACTCTACTTCTCTATCACTGGGCCTGCTACTGCAAATACTCTTACTCTGCAACCATTTCTCTCACACTGGGATCTACACTGGCTGTCTTGCATATATTTAACGTATACTTTGTTACACACTCACTGTTGCCAAGTTTCTTTTTTCTTTCTTTTTTTTTTTGTCTTACTATCGTTCGAATCGAGATACGTTGTGACTAATACGCCAAGAATGCAGGGAAAAACTTACTTATTCATTTATGCTAATATCTGGTGTCTGAAATACTTTCTATTTTCATCGTTTTGCGCGTTAATCATCGTTCGTTGCAATTAAGCGTGTCTTTGTTTTTTTTTTTTGCGAGTAACGACACACGGCACGTTTTTCCTTGAATTTTGCAACTGTGGACGACGTCGCCCGCCTCTGGATGGAATCGCGCACGCCCTCGATCGAGCGACGATCAATTAGAATTATCTCCGGGGAATAATGCCCCGAGGGTCTGATGAAAAGTAGACGCGAATTTCATCCTAACGGCGGATACTAATTCACGCGGTGTAACACTCGAACGATGGAGCAGAAAAGGAGCATGCGCGCGTTATTCGTATTTCGTTACAGTCACGCATCTTGACCGTCTGCACCCACGTCTTACCCTTCAGTTATGACCAACTTTCCGACCGTTTTTTTTATGCGCTTACGCGTCAATGGTGTGTGCACGCGTGTGAACGTGCGTCGTTTTGCAGTAGTTTAGTTTGCGATGTGGCATCGGCTGCGAGGCGCTGACGAAAAACTTATTACGACACATTTTTACATTACCTTTGTTTTCCTGCGTATGTCAATTTTGACAAGTTCACTACGCGCTGGTTCATTTTGCTGATTTTCCGTCGAAAATCACACGTGATTTATACACTGGACGGTCAAGCGAAAAAATTGCGCACTCTATTACCATTTTTTATCTACGCTTCGTTGTCGCTGCATTGTGAATTTTTCGATTTGTATGTTAAAATGTATTCTCCTTAATGTTTCAAAATAAGATAAAATTCAACAGCGAATAATATTTCGGCCTTTATGTGTCAAATGAAATCGTGTACGAATAATTACATTTTGCAAAGTAGTTTTCTGATTTCCTGTTTGTATAGATGTAATTGTAGATATTACAAAATTTTTATTTATGATAAAAAATGTAAATAATGTATGTATTCGATGTGCAATAATATTTGCCTTATCGAATAGGACGAGTTTTCTAATATCGGTTTATCCGTGAAAAAATACAATATCTAGTACGTACAAATAAATTGTGGAAATACCTACGCGTATAACCATTTGTCTTATTAACAAAGCTAACTATGAAATATTGTTCAGTTCGCGCTCTTATATACATATTTGTCTCTGTTATCTTCAAATTATGCATGTTTCAATTTTGTGCGCAATTTTATCAGCAACATTGTCACAGTATGTTACACTTTGATTATTCATCCACAGTAATCGTTAAAAAATTCATTTACGAACTTATGTGGAGTGTAAACGTCGAATTCAACACACGTTAGAAGGAAATCAGTTCTGTCAATTACTATCGAGATGGCATTACTGCAACGTTTGAGATGAATAATCGCAATACTTGAAATCCGCAAACATCGAACCACGCGTATGAATGTATAGAATAGTTTGATATGAAACGTTCAGCATTAAAAATACTTTTGCATGGCATGCGTTACGAAGAAAGTGTGGCTTGGTTTGTTTTGCAGTTATCTTAGCGATCTAGCACGTATCGAAGCACCCGACTTCCTGCCAACAGAGCAAGATATTCTGCGCGCTCGAGCTCCCACTACCGGAATTATAGAATATCCGTTTGATCTGGACTCCATCATATTTAGGTACTAAAACACCGCTGTTATTTTCAGCGGAATTTTTCCGTTACGTTTTTTTCACGTAAATCAATTACAGCCGCGTAACACATCAGTATTCAACTTTATCTCTTACTGATTCATTCTCAAAATATCATCTAGATGTAGTCATCATTTGCATCTTCTATGACACATTCAATTTACGTTTTATGAATACAGTATTTTATTAAATTGGTTTTAGTAGTTACCACACTCATCCCCAAATTTGTTTACACCTTGAGGTGCAATGACACAACTGTTGATCGTACGATGCATGGGATACTGTGAAAATGAATGTTGCATGTTTTTTTTATATATTTTACATGCATGCGTAAATCTGTTGTGCAATTGGCATGTTGACTCTTTTCTATTGGGAAACAAAATTGTTATTCAAGCTTTGCTCTGGTTAAGGTGTTTCTTTAAAAAAGAATTATGTATAAGTACATTACTAGTGGTAATAATGCAGTATTTTTTGCATTGTTAACAATTACTCTCCTTTGACTTTACAATCTGTGTCAGTTTATTAATAATTATTTAAATTGATTATAACATGTTTATTTGTCCAGATCATTTCATTTTGTTGCGATACTTTTTACTCTGAACTATCGACTTTGAGTCATTCAGATTTATTTCACTTTTTGTAACAGATTCGAAATATAAAAAAATGTGAGTAATAGTACTTGGAAATATTTATACTTGGTGTTTGCAAAAACATATTGCAAAAAGAGAAAAGAGAAACCAGATACATGTATTTTATAGCAAAATTAGAATTACTATAGTGTCTTTCTTTCCTTATATTTTATACATTTTTAAATATATTTTTAAAAATCTTAACACAAAATATATTTAACATGTATTTAAGTAAATAATAATAATGCTATTACGATTTTAATTTGATCTTGTATTTTTATAATCTGTAAGCAAAGTTTTGTGGATGACTAAAGTTTAATTATACAATTGCTTCAATGAAACTCGGAAATCAAATATGCATTCTAAATTGTGGGGAAAAAAGCAAAACATGGTAATTATTGTTACTGAAAGATTAATACACATTGTTGATGATTTATTTTATTTCATTACAGTTTAAATTGAAACTGTTTTACTAACAACTTAACAAACGAATAAATTATTCGTGTACAATAAGTATAAGTCTCCATTCATATTTAAAAACGTTTATTAGATCATGATTTCCAGACGGAGTTATCAATGAATTTTGAGTAACACTTATTAGTTTGTCCGGAGATTTCTTTCAGTTTTTTGCATATGCACATATACATCTATGAATAAATTTATTTTTATCCATATAGTTTTATACATGCAATATAAGAATAAAAAGACAAAGGAAATATTTCATTAAAAGATTGTATACTACTTATTTTGTTTGCAGAGAATAGCTTATTAGTATTCGAAAAGAAGCTTTGTAATAGATTTCGTTTATCTACACTTGAATGATTTCAATAATAGTTAAGAATAGGAAATTACTTTTAATAACATTTTCAAAAATATTAAGTATGTGCATAAGTTCATCTTTTCGCTTTATTTTATAAGACAGTGAGAAATTATCCATATACCTAATTGAGTTTTAAATCAAATAATTACAAAAGTGTGTATGTATGCATCAACTTTAATGTTTAAACCTATTATATTTATTTTTTAATAAACAAAATGAAATGTACATGTCATTTTATAATTTTCAACAACGACTTTCTCATATAATGCTAAATAACACATTCTTAACGAAATTACTTCCTTTACTAATGTGTTTAACGAAAACTGATTAAGTTTATAATTTTATACAAGTTTAATCTTTTATACCAATTGTAAAAATGAGACATTTCAAAGTGACATGAACTTTTGTCAAAAATATTGCTTGAACGGATATATTAACATATATTATTAAATAAAATTTGAAGTATTTTATAAATTAATTATACATGCAGATTGTGTAAAATGAATATTGACTTCATTAATTAGATAAAATGTTACGCGTAATATTAAATTATGCATTGTGTATTATGTTTTGTTTTCTCACTGCATTTAATTTCTCATTAAAACCAGAAGATGAGTATCTATTCGAATTTACACACAATCGTGAGATTGTTTTTGCTTCATATGTATTTAAAAAGCAATGTTTTACCCGATGCCCAACTTCATACAGCAGTTACATTTTGTAATTGATATGCTTACATAATGTGCTTTTTAATGTATTTCTCAAAAAACTCATTACATTTGTCGTCAAATAATTGTTTAACAGTATATAAAAAATATTTAGTTTATTAACATGTGATCTGGATAAATTGTTATAATATCTAATGTTTTTCAAAAAAT
>JABFPT010000812.1:20725-31246 GCA_022817245.1 Nixonia krombeini | reverse complement strand
AGCATCGCCTCGCTGAGGAATCAAAATCCCATTGCATCCTTTGTAAACATCAAATCGAGCGGAACAACCAGCTTATGTAGCATAATGTCAATCAGGATAAAAAAGTTGAAAGTTCAACTCGGTGGTTCGATACAAAAGAGTTTTGCTAATATATTCGCGGCTTCATCAATTTTCCCAGCCTCGATATAGCGTTTCTTCAAACATCTTTAAATATTATTTTTGTTATTCAAATAAAAAAAAATTATTTTTCTATACTTCAATATTGGTACAACCACTTACATCCTTGGTCAAGTAAGAGTTTACAACCCCGTTAGTCATAGCCGTCGCAGCGTTAAATAATCCATTCAATTATCCGCGTGACAATATCGAGCGGTGAAGAAGAGATTCGAGCGATAGCTAAATACCGCGAAACTTTCGATCAGATTAAACAGGGTCCTTGACAGAAGGAAGAAGAAAACGTCACGCTGAAATCTCACGGAACCTTGAACGTTCGAGCGAGCCTCCCGCGATTCTCGCTCCTCGGGCTGAATCGGTACCGGGAAATGGGGTGCTTCCATTTCAATGAGTTCAAGATGAAAACATTAGCCAAGCGTTCTCGGCGCGGGATTGAATGAACGAAGGGTATCGAGGAGAGCGTGGGGACAGTACGGAGGGCACGACAAGAAGGAAGAGGGAATACGCGATGTAAACGACCTTCCGCGCGGTAGACTTGACCCAGAGTAACTGGTCGGAATGGAGGACGCTATTTCCCCTCCGGCTGTTCACTGCCGCAGAGCCTCCGCGTCTCTCTTATACGCGGCAACGATCCATCCAAGGAGCCGAGGCTTGCCGCGTCTTGTATCCTGTATATATCGCCGCCTCGAGGCAACAACGTGCCTCTCGAGATCACTATGAATGTCGGTGCGCGCTGCTACCGTCGCTACGGGGCTCAATATGGAAATAAAGCACTTCCGAGCTTCGCGAGAAATGCATACGCTTCCTCCCCCGTCCCGAACCACTGCCCCCACCAGCATCACCGCCGGTGTTCACTCCTGTGCACGGCTTTAACGGTGCTCTCTTCCCTGGCGCCGTCACAATCTTACCCGAAGGTGCCGCCGGCGATGGAAAAACGTTAACACGTGCCTTCGCGACTTTGCCAGCTCTAAGACTTGAGCTCATTGCCAGCTTTTAATTCGATACTCTGGAGGGATATTCTTCTGACAGTGAAGAATATTCGTGGGAAGTATTTCGTCAATTCGCTACCGTTTCAGTTCTGGCGCGAATTTCACACGGAGCGGAAAGTGTTTAGAAAAACAATTTAGAATAATTCCGCGTCAAATGTACACCCAGTGACACATAACTGACGAACAGTATATATTGCAATTTTTTATAATGTGAACCTTTCGACGCGCGATGTAATTCAATTCAGTAGAATAAAAATAGCATGAATGATGCATACAGTTTCTAGTGTCAATAAAAGTGTACCGCTACCTTTTTTTGCATTATGCGAAAAAAAGACAATGTTCCCGTGTTCCGCAAAGATTTATTGCGAGATGTTGTTCAAATGCTCATGTTTATTTAGCAACGGCGGAGAACTACCGTGAAGATCGAAATGTATCTTCCTTTTTTCTCGCGGATGTCGGCATTGTTCCTGCTGCTCTTTTTGAGCAACGCGACAATGCTCACCTTTCTGAGTCAGTAGTATCGCCGCAGATATCATTGCGCTACCGGCGAATAACTGAACGTACCTGGCACGAGGTTGAAAAAGAACTGGAATAATCAAGGAGTTAGAATGATGTTTTTTTTCAGTGCCCCATTGCGATTTGTCACTCTTAATTGCTAAGTGATTTCACGTGTACGTCACAGTTAAACAACGATTGTCTAACAACCGGTCGAGTCTTGAATCATCGGAAAATTCGCATCTTTCGCGTACTTATTCATTTCGTTGCTTTCTGAAATATCGGAATAAAATTATTCCAATATTTTATTCCGCATTTTATTCTCATTTAATTCTGCATCATCCATTCACTCACCTGTATTTCGCGCGAAAGGTTCGTGCGAATCTTTCTTTTTTACTTACATGTCGAAAAAGGGGTACAATTAAGTCTGTCATGCTACCGGAGACATGGAATTTGATACCGAAGTAAAAGTAGAATCTATCAATACGTACCCGTTGCGTGTGAAAGTCCTGAGATTCCAAAGACTATACCAAAAGAAGGTCACGTTGATTAGGCCTAATGAAACGAATGTTTCGGGAAATGGAAAGAAAGGAATGACGACATGCGGTAAATACGACGATGATGTCGAAAAAGATATCTGAGAAAGTGCTGTTGGAACGATGCCCCTGGCAGTCGAGGCGCTGACGATCGTCTTGCCAGCCTCCTAATCCGCATGATGGCGTTCGATTTACATAATCATAATCCACCTCGAAAGCGAACGCTACTCCGTGACTTTCCCTGGTTTTTTCTCTCTCGGTTTCTTTGCTGTCATAATCGTAATACACGATTTTAACCAATTAACCTTTAATATGAAATCATACCTGTAACACTTTTACAATGAAGTCTCGTACGGTAAAAGCACGTTGCATCGAAAAATCAGCTGTTTCGTCATTTATAAACGATTGCATCGGCAATCTGATGACCTGTTTTTATTGATTTTATAGATTCGCAGATACCTTTCGAAATCGTTGTGCATGTCAGTAGGCACGCGCATCACGACTGAGAGCTGTAATGTCGAAATGTTTAAGAAGTCCATGCAGGTATAGAAATAAAAACACAGACTGTATATTTACAGTGATATGCATGTATTTACACGTGCTACACGTAACGCATGTTCAAACAAGACAAAAACGAAGTAAGCGTATACGCGCACGTTACATCCGACGAGAAACGCACACGAGTGGGTGCGTGTTGTAAATTCTGTGCAATCACTCGTCGAATATAAACGCCGTACCCTGTTGCAGGGACCTATGTATAAAATAATAAATTAATCAGTGAAAAACAGATAACGAGTCTGTGCGAACGACAGTGTTTTATGGCTTACTGACGGCTCGGCGGCTGCGGCACCGCGTATCTTTGCGAAAAACTTCGTCGCACCAAAACTGCGTCGACTTGCACGGAACAGCAAGCCGAGTTCGTCGGAGCAACGGAATTTTTCAGACGGTATTGAAATGCGCAGTCAAGGTCCGTGCAAAATGTGTACTGGAACTGATCGCCCGCATGTATGGTGCGTGAAAAAGACTGCACGTGAACTCGCTCGAAAGCAGATCTCGTCAAGACCGTAAAACAAGAGGTTTAAACTTTCACCTGGCTGATTGCGCCCGAGGACGCGAATCATCCTCCGACTAAACGAGTCACGAGTGTAACGTGAGCGCACACACCAAGTTTCCGCGCACACATACCGGCACAGTCACGACTGCATAATTATAAGCGTAACCTAATGACCTAGACGAGTATTAATGTAAACGTACCCTACTTGTTGTTTCGCTGAGCCTGTATTACAAGGGTGCGATTAGCGCCAATTTTAAAGTCGACTCACATTTGTCAAAATTTATCCTCGGCGGGTCGGACGCGAAACTACAAAATAGAATCGACCGGCTGCAAATATCCAAATTCCGCTTTTCGTAATTGTTTGATTCCGTTCCGATGTTTGTCATTATTAATGTTCACTGGTGAAACGACGCTGGCGGTAATCGTCGGCGATTAAGAGTCGGTAAAAAACGAATTGTGATATGAAGACTGACACGGGCGATGAGGATTGCACCGGGGATGAATCGGCTGGCCTTCACTTCGCATCAGACGAATATTCGTGTCAAGATCGCGATGTTTGAGCGTGACCTCAAAGGTTCGAAGATAGCATCCACTTTCATCGGCTTGGTGTATGCCGACAGCCGGGAAGAGACGCTGAATTCTTCTTGCCATTGAATATTTACAACCGCTTTGTGAGAGCGAAGCAATTCTTAATAAGCAGCCTCGTTACTTTCTCCGTAACCAGTAATTGGCGTCTGCAGTAAGCCACATCACTGCCTCCCGGCTTTTGTGTATTCGGGTTCACTTGCTATTTGCTGTTTATTGCCCTCGTGATTTATCCGTTACCGCTATAACCAATCCAACACCCGTGCGTAGTAATCCGTACATTAACATTAACTTTGGCACATAAAATATGTATCCGCGGTCGTGCGACAACCGAAACAGATCGCGTACATACCTGAAAGCCACACAAAGGGAAAGCTAGAGACGCCGCGACGAGGAATGCTAGATCTCGCAAAATGGTGACGTCTACAATTTACATATGAGATAATTGAAGATTGCGTGGCGGACGGTCTTCCTTATTAAAAGTAGTCATTCTGCTGCGTGTTTTAATGATATCTATCGTAAGCGGGGAGGAATAGGGAACGGTCGGCATTTGCCCTGTTACGAGACGCGCGCAATCTCGTCTCTGTTAAAAGTAGTCACATAAATAAGAATCATGCTCAATATGATTAATTCCATTCACTTTCATTGCCTTACTGTTCCCTAGACGGCGCTTCCGTAGGCTTGGTTCCGCTCGTAATTCCTGCCGGTTTGCTTTCTATACTCTCCTCGCTGTAATCGTTGTTGATGAACAAAGCTATTTTACCGCTTTCGGAAGATTGTGATTTTTGACTGTTCCTACTTGATTCCGCCTCGCTATTATCGCTACCTGTCGCGCTAGTCTGCCGATTGGTATCTTTCTTCACTTGCGATTTGTAATTATCGCTACTGGCTATTGAGCTGCTCGCGGCCTGCTGCATATCCCCATAACCCTGAGAAAGTTGCTGATGATCTTGAGCGATGCCTTCAACTTGAATGTGCTCTCCAGCCTGAGGCTGCTCTATCGCCGCAAGAATATCCTCCAGAAGACCGTTTGACAACACCTGGTCGTGTCTTATGCTCCCATCAGCATTTTCCGTGCCGTATCCTCCATCAGCGGCCTGGATCTGGAGGCTGTAGATGCCTTTAGATCCCTGAATCTGGAAACCATCGTTTCCCTGAGTAGCGAGCGCAAGAGCACGACTACCTTCTTCACTATTTAAAAACTGATTAGCCTCCACCTCCTGAGATGCAAAATTTTTGTTTTCGCCATAATTTTGGCCGGTCAATGAAGCTGTCACAGCCTCATTTGACAGTTGTTTCGAGTTATATGAGTAATCCGGAAACAAGTTGGAAGAAGAAGTTTGCAAAGGTACATTGTGAATACCAATAGGCTGGTCCGGATTCTCGAACGTGATCCCGATAGGATTTCCATAACTGTCTTTCAAGTCATTCTTTTGTTGCTCGTTGATTTGAAGGTCCAACTCGTGAACTGACGGCGTTTGATAAGAAGTTAAGGAATTAACTGGGACATCGAACGAAGTGCCATGTCGGGCAAAGTCAGCAACGTTGACATCACTTTGTCCATCGGTGGCACCTTGATGGCTCAGGCCGTCGTTTCCGGTTGGCGCAAGACCTTGCTCCTTTTGAAAACCGCAATCGCCACTCGGACCACTAATGATTGGTGTTCCATAAGTGTTGGACAGGGTATTGCCAGCATCTGTGTAGAGGTTTCCTACGCCCTTCGAAGTTTCTGAGACTAAAGGAGTTATCGGACCGAAGTTCGGCGCGCCGTACGTCAGTAGTGGAGCCGGTGTATTGAAGTTGTTGAACGAAAGTGGCGTTCCATAGTTGGCGTTAGGTGCGGCTAACGCGGAGTTAAGGTTGCCGTGAAACACGACACCATTTCCTGGTACTGGCAACTGGTGAAACTTGACAGGTGGGTTTAAACTCGGTAACTGTGGTCCCGTCGGCAATGTCAGTCCAAAATTCTTCGCTGGCTTTGTAAAGTCAAAAGCGTGTAATGCCGGTAAATAACGATGGAGAGAGGCTAACAGTCCGGAAGGAACTGGTTCCTTGAATTTCAACGGCGGTCTATTTCTGGGTGGAACGAAATTATTTGACAAAATTGCTGGAGGAGTGAATGGTGGTCGAATAGCACCTGGCCCTTTCAGAAAACCGTTTTTACCGAAAGACAAGGTTGCATGGAAGGTAGTTCCTGTTTGGAAACCCGGAGCACCTTGTACTATAGATCCTCCGAAAGGGGCTGATGGTGGTGGTCCATATGTGTTCACTGGTGGAGACGGAGGCGAAAGTGGTGCTGCATAAGTCTGTCCATTGTGGAACGAACCTGGCGTCAATGTAGGCAGTTGCTGCGCCGTCAAATCATCATGAGCAGTGATGGAATTAGACACAGCATCGCCTGACGGACCGAAAGAATCACTGTGTTGTTGATTTTGAGCAGCAAAATTCGAAAATCCGTCAGACTCTTCCTGTTGATTTACTGTTAACTGATCTGGTTTTGGAAGATGTTCTAGTCCTGTTGTTTGTGTACCAGACACGTCCCCTGTACTTGGCGGTCCATATTGCGTGTCTAGAGTCTTAAAAGTTTCCGTATCACCCGGGCCTTTGCCAACGTGCAAAGGTTCCAAATGAGGCAAAGGTGGTGGTGGCAGTCCTTTGCTATCTGGTGTAGCTGAAAGTTTGAGGTTTTGTGCTTCTGGATGATGAATCGGCACTCCGTAAGAATCACTCGGTACGCTGGACTTTCCAGAATTCTGGTTCAATGATGCGATTAACTCCGCCGAGAGCGACGAATCACTGTTTTCTGCATTGTAATTTGGTGGTCCGTAGGTATTAGCTGGAATATGTTGAGTCGGAGCGTTGACCGACCCAGCGATCGGCTGCCAACCGTCATACTTTATGTCGGGAGGTGTGGGGGGTGCTGGCACTCCAGGTGGTGGTGGACCAAAAGAATTGCCATGATTTGGTGGAACATACTGCGGTTGCGGTCGGTGAATTGGAGCAGGTCTGTAGTCCTTGGGAACCGTGAATGGCGTTGGAGGCTTGACGGAAGGTGGTCCATAGGCCTCTACCGACAACGGGATCTGTGAACCATGAACACCGGGTTTGGATCCAAAAGACGGTGCGGAGGAGAATGTCGTCGGCAAAGAACCACTGCTCTTAAAAGGTGGTCCGTACTGAGGTTTCGGTGGTCTCATGGAGAACAATGAAGTAGATGTAGGTCCAAACTGCTGTTTCGGAGGCCCGTAACGATTCTTTGGCGGTCCACTCTGGGGCTTCGGTGGTCCGTATTGGGGGTTTGGCGGTCCATACTGCTGCGCTGGTTTGCGCGGCGACCCAAAGTTTAGTGGCGGCGGTCTTTCAGCAGGCGGTGGTGCGTATACCTTTGGTGGTCTGTAATCACCGGTCAAATCCGGTGGACCATATACAGGTGCGATTTCGTTGTACTTCGATTTGTGAGAAACAGGCACCCCATAAGTGTTACTGATTCTGTCCTCAGCCGTAACATTATCTTCTTCCTTTGCCACTGTTTGTGCGTTTCCTTTATTGACCACAGCGCACGCGTTGTTGGCAAGCAGCAACGCGCACAGCAACACTGCTGTCATCTGCAACACAAAAGTAGTATCATCATTATTAAATTATCGTTTGTATCCCTCACTGTTAATTTTAATTTACGAACTTTCGACACCGTGAAACACGTGCCATTCATATTCCAATCACACGGAATTTTTTTATTCCAGCCGAACGTGTCAGGGAAGACAGTTATTATTTTGCATAATTTCGTATTACAGTTCCTTTCATTTTTCAGGCAATCTACCACTACTACACAAAAATAAATCCACAGGTGAAAGTGTTCAATTCGCAAGCAACTGATCTAAAATGACACCTCGGAAACAAACGTAGTAAATCTTTTATTGACACAAAGAACGCGTCGAGTCATAAGGATCTTAAGTAATCATTGTTAACGTTCTACGCTTTTCCTTTGTTTAAAACTCGTTCCTTTGTTGTTCTAGATGTCGAGTGTCTGTACTTCGATTTCCTCGTTTTATGGCGCTTCTTCTACGGCGCGTGTCGGCGCTGATGAAGAAACTCCCAAATGTGCCAGTGAGAACGAGCCACTTTCTCATGAACTCAGCCTATATCGCAAAATGAACCTATTCGGCGCAAAGAATCTTCTCAATTAGCATGACAAGTTGCGCATTGAAGCACTACATAATCGATTTACGGCGTGAGGTAAGAAGCGCGGTCGCTCGTCTCGTTTGCTCTGGACTAATTAGTTTGTTAAATGCCTTATGCTCGTCTCGAGAAGTTGGTAAAAGTAGCTTAGTCGCACGTACCCCTCCGCAATTCCGCGTTCCCGTTGCGGGTGGCTGTGGGAATCTTGCGTATAACGGTGATACCGAGGCAGACTACGGAACGGCGTGGGTGTTCGTCAATTTCTCGTGAAAATTATGTAAACCCGCATTGCCTGGCGCGCTTAGCACGCACGCCAGGTAAAGGATGGCGCAACGCTGTATTCGCGATGGAAAAACAGCGTTTGTTTCATCGGGACAAAAGGCAACGTTGCAAAGCGGTTTTCGGATTTTCAGGGTGAAGGAGTAGGGAACGTTTGATTGCTGGTTCGATCTCGTATAAAAGTGTGATGAAACGAGTAAATTCTTTGCCTTGTGTCAACTTCGAGAACGGACTAACGACAAGTGACCGGTAAGTGGGACGGCGCTCGAGATGCAAGGCTAAAATAATAAAGCGTACTTTCTCCCGACGAGAGAAGTACCCATAAGAGGTGAGCATGGAAACGCATTACGTTTGTCCTGCTACCGGATATGCTCGAGACTCGAAATATCGATGATTTGCTCGCGTCTTTCACCTTCCCGTTGATCGGCCGATTTTTTAGCAAGTTCGAAGTCACTTGCTGATTTACAACGAGTAATAAAAAGAGTAATAAATATTTGCTCGATTATCGAGTGACGAGGTAATAATAGAGGAAAGATTTTGATTCAATTGCTCGCGTCGTCAGAGTCGGAGATAAAAGATCTTGTTAGTTTCGCGAGAATCCAGCGCGACCATACGCCTTGGCCTCGCTTCAATTTCCCATCACGGAAATCCTCTTCGTTTCTCCCGGCGAACGAGAAGAGACTCTTACATGACTAACGACACTGCATTCTCTTACTTTCTTGCAGTAAATGACTTCTCGGTAAACTCGTGCTATTTTTAAGCGGCACTCGTTATCATAAGCCTGTTTTCCAGCCCCTGCGTTACATCCTACTGAAAATTTCACAGCATTAGCATCTTTTCATGTTTTAGCATGCATTCGTGTGTACTATCATAAGGAACAATGCGTTTGAAATTGAGGACAATATGGAAAATTATTGGAAAGATAGTGGAAAGCTGTTTGATAAAAGAAAATATCTTTATCATTCAAAACGAGGCAAAGACAACATTGATTTTTATCAATTTAAAATATATTTTGAAGTCAGTGATGCTACTCCTTTAAATTTGGAACATTAATTACATGTTTTCTATTAATGAACATTTCGTAAATGTTTAAATGACATTCACCTATTGGCACATATGTCACGACATAAGTCACCCTGAAATCTAATTCCTAGATATATCAGTAACAAACTTTATTCATGGTTTAAGAAACGCCAAAAGTAACTATAATCTTGGTTGTGCTATAAAAAGATAAGTGAAAATCCACTAATTACTGTTCACGTTTTACGTCTAGAAAAGATGTTTACAAATAGCAGTAAAAGCATCCTTAGTTCCTAAATTACGCATAATTGAAATTATTATGTTATAATAGTTTTGTTAAATGAGTCTTGTGATTAATATTATAACAATCTGCAGCTCTTTTTTATAGCTCAAGTATGCAATTGCTATAAAATGTTATTTGTTCAATAAAGTCTTCCAGTATTCTAATTTACTGATATTATGAAAAATTTATGGATGTCTATCTTAACATAATCCAGTCTAAAATTACAATTACAATTGATGAATATCTAACTTATTACTGGTATTAACCGTGAAGAAACATCTCATGTAAAGACAGAAAAAAGAAAGTAATGCAGAAAAACATCGATTATTGCATCGTAGTCCATTATCAAGTAAAAACATCATACTAACAAATGATCAGTTATAGTTGAAATGTAATGATGACTAACATTAACTACCGGTGCGTATTATGCTTTAAACCCACAACTATATTAATTAAAAGTTTGCGTTATACATGGTATTAAATTAATATTAAACTGATGTTGTACTGCATGCAACATTTACGTTAATAAATAATCTAACTTGTTTTTACTACCAGTAATCCTTACGTAAAAGTGAAAAGTGTTTTACACCTTTGTAGCTAAATGGTTTGGAAACAGTATAGTAAGCAATTATGTTTTTTTTATTAGTAAGCAATACATAATAGTGTTTGATATTCAAAGGCTGATAAGTATAACTAACTAAAAAATTGTTAAATATATAATTAATTCTTTATCAAAATTTATGAACACTTTTTACAGTTTTGTTTGTTACCACAAAAAATAATATAAATAAAAAATGATTTTTAACACAATTTGCATATAATAATTTACATTCACCAATAGTTTATTCTTTGAATGTGCGAAATCATCCAAAACAGTTATAAAAATTCATATAACCGTGAACTTTTATGCAGATTACAGTCTTATGTTAT
>JABFPT010000812.1:0-20625 GCA_022817245.1 Nixonia krombeini | reverse complement strand
TTCACGTTACACCTACACGGTGAATTAAATAAGAAATGCTTTACAAATAAACTATTCTAAATTATGATTTTACAACACCTTATTGGAAGATAAGTCAATACTTAATATGAACATTCAAGATTCCAATGGTTCCATTACTGTTCAGCTGCATTAATATTAATTACACTCACTAAACATACAATATTGACTTATCACACAATCGTAAATGTTCTGTCAACCTTAAACTTTTACGTCTTCAGGAATGATAAAAAAGTGAATAATACACGGATATCTTTACTATGCAAAAATATTATTTTCATTTCAATGTCCCCAAAACTGTTACATCATTAATACATCCAGTCCTTCAAAGCTAAATATAACTTTACATTCCACCATTGGAAGATAACATTAATTCAGTCTTAAATTTAAAGAAATTTCTCCATCCATTTCGAGAACACGACATTTGGGGAAAAGAAAAAGCGTATTTGAAGTATCCGGAGAATTTTTCCTGTAGCATCGGCAACGAACGATTCTGCCGAACTCGTTTTTCACGATTCGGAGACCAAACCGATTTTCAGTTAGCCTCGAAATTGTCCTCAACGATCGGCAGTTCATCTTCGCGTTGGCAAATCCTCGTGCAATTGCCGGCGAGTAAAAAGAGGAGCGGCCAATTTGGCGGCGACGTGACGTGCGACGGTGGTTCGCGTGTTCGCTGGGAATTACGTTTATGTGCAGACGGTGGTTAGTCGTAGGTCGTGCCTTAGGTAGTAGGTTGGTAGGTAGGCCTGACTAGGTCAAACGACAGACTCATGCATAGTGATATAGCCTAATCACGTAGCGACATGTTCGCATAATGTCGCGACTACTTCTTTATCGAGACTCACACGATGGCGTTAGGCATGTCGTCAATTCCTTCCGCGTATTGATGCAACCGATTTCGCCAATCGAAGGAACGTCAATTCCACGTTATCGCATTGTCGATCCACCAGAACGATCATCCATGGATCAGCTTATCTCTTCTCGCACCTCATCGTGAGTTAGACGGTGGGACAAAGGCGACTTATCGAAAAGCAATAAACATCGAAGGAGAAGGAATCCGATACGTGCGGCGGGGCGGGCAAACCGAAGCCCGGGAAGCGTGGATTAGCGGCTATCGTAGGAGCTGATAAGAAAGCCGGCAATTACTTAATCTCTGGTAGGGAATCGTCGCGGCGCGATTATCGATAATGAGCCTGCCTTGGGTCTCGTGTGAGGCGCCGAGCCGCGCGTGACCTCTCATTAGGAAGCGAAATTTATTCACGGGCCGGCGACTCTTTCTACGGCATCCACGTGCGCACGAATTCGCTCGCCGGAAAAGTTTCGCAACGATGGCGTTGCTGGCCGTCTCACGTCAGGAACGCGCCGACCATTAGGAAATTCCGAGTAGTATCATGGAAGCGGGCTGGAATGCGAAGGCTTCGTCGGGCCAGTGAAGAAATCGAGATTGAGTTCGTGTCCGAAATTGCACGCAGAACAAAATTACTATATATGTTACTATACTCGATTAGAAGCAAATGAGAGGTAAGAGATAAGTTAGGGTTCGGTTGAATTGTACTTATTTGCTACCCATTCGGCACAAACTTGTTTCAACGGGTTTGTAAAGCAGCGTGCGATAAGAATTGTAATAAAAAAATAATAACACAGATTTCCCACTTCTAACTGTTTTCGCATGTTAATGTTCATATCAATAACTGCAAGAATCATGTGTACTGTATTTATAATTATCAGTAAAAAATGACATTTTTCCGTACAAAAGTCTTGCAAGTTAATATACAAATGAGTAAATACAAAAACATGTAAAGCTGGTTGCAAAAATAATTTCTTGTTAGCAATTGTATTAATGCAAAAAAGAAGAATAGTAATCGATGTTTTTCAACCAAATTTTAGTCAAGGGTATGATTTGAATTTTCAGAAAACTTGGCTTATTTGTTAAGTATATGCATGTGAGTTTTTGAATCGACTATTATATCATGTTGTGTTCGGGGAAATTCCGCAATGTAACGTATGGATGTTTCTCATATAGACAATTGGTATGCGGTTTTTGCACAACCTAATTTGTATTGTAAAATATAGATGAACCAAATCGACAAACCAAACACTATTACTAGCATCACTATTACATACAAAGTAATTTTTTAATGTATGTGTTAATATTCAGTAATATAATTTCCTTTTTCTTTAACAACAGAAATTACAACCGGTAAGATTATGATTATCTATTATTTGACATATAGTCCACAGAAATATACAACATAATTTGGAGATATCAGTTTTCTACAACAATAACTTTTTCTTAAAATTAAATTAATTTGTACAATGTTTTTTGCGTGTCACCCACTATAGACAAAAATAAACGAAACTTTCTTTAACAATTTTCCAAGTAAACATAACAATGTAATTGACGAAACCAAGGAAGGATGACAGTATTGAAGTGCAGAATTTTCAAATTTGAAACAAATGAGTACAGGATTGCAGGTCGCTTAATCTGACGCGTTTGTTTCAGAATTAGAACCCGAGTAATAAGCCGATCGTCGTCAGCGCGAGGGAAACGTACCTTGAACTTGGCCATGACACAGTCCCCAAACTTTGAGCGCAGCACTGCACTTAAAAGTAATTGCTCTCACTGCCTCTTAATCCAAAAAAAGAAAATTGCAGTGGGATGCTCAAACCGAATACTCGAGTCCGCGGCAATCACGCACCATCATCACGTATCGAAAACACACACGGCACAAGACACGTGCCCGGACTAGCGACACGTGGTGTCCACTTAAAAAATGTTCGTCTTAAAGCGAGGCGTCGGCTTATATAGACTCCACGCGAGGGCTGCTGCTATGCGAGCCTCCGTCGACGAGCAAGCCACCGGCTGCCAGGTGAATCGGGAGAGGATACACAATAGAAAGAGAGAGGGAGTCCCGCCGTGTTCGAGTCGCCAAAGGGGGGCCGCCGTTGCTCGTGTGCTTCGAAAAATTCCCCGCGCGGAGAAAGTAGGCTAGACCGAGCACCCAAGATGAAGATGCAACTTCGCGCAACCAAATTCAAATATGTCTAGGGTTAAAGCAACTTTTGTGGGTACATTCTATGCGTCCGCACCTGAGATGGTTCGACATTCCACGATTTACGAAACTAAAAGAAACGGTATGTTGCTTTGCCCTTGTCGATTCTACCAAAAAATTTGATATTTAAACGATTGACCAATCGTTTTACAGAGTTCACTAAACCTTCTTGTCGAAACACAGAAGGAATTGCACCGTTACAAAATTTGGTTTCTACTAGTTTTCTGATCTGTTTAGTCAAGTCGATAAAACACTTCGTTTTAGCGATAACAGAATGTATTTTGTTAATCTAAATACGACAATTGGAAAACAATTTTCGCGTCTCAGTAAAACCACTGTATAGATATTATTTTAATAGCATTTATGGCACTGCTAATGTGTTTGCCACTCAAATTAGAAATTGTAAGTAACGATATAAAATGTCATTTGTAATTGTTAATTACACTGTTTATTTTTGCTATTAGTTACCAATATGCGTGGAAAGCGCATGGTCGGTAACATTTTTGAATAAATAATGTCGAATTACACATACTTTACACATGCTGTGACTAATATACGGTTGTATCCTTTCATCTTTAGGTGAAAATTTGGGATTTATAAAATCACACAACATGACTCCCAGTAATCATATATTAGAAGAATGTAATTAGCATAAGTTCGGAATGTGGAAAATATGGTACACTAAATACCGACATGCTACGCGTCATTTCCATATATCCACTCAGTAAACATCGTAATCGTCATTACCGTATGAACATACCAATCACTCTCAACAAATTCTTAAACTTTGCAACGAAACGAAAAAGTCGATACGAAAAACAATAAATGCACAGCTTTTTCATTGAATTGATATTTGGATGAATTTAACGCTGTCAGGATATTGAAACCGCATTTCCTAATAGATACAAATAGAAACTAAATTTGCGCAACACGCGTGCATCGCAATCGAAATCCAACCCAATTAGGCGCAAGACAGTAACGGATTTCTCGATTCACGAATGATCCTCGGCGCGAAGCTTTCAGACGCTTGGATGCGCCGCTCGATACCAACATGTGCAATCATTATCCCAAAATGCCGTTGTGATCGCTGCGCTCCTCCACTGCCATTCCCCAATATAAGCCAGCACGCCTCTCGAAACAATGTTTTTCTCAAATATCAATACTCTGTCGGAAATGCCAACAGATACAGCTGGTGAATAATAATTCGTGTATTTGGATTTCTATCCCAAGCTTGGAATCTTTTTCTCGTTTAATTAGATCCTGATGAGAAGCTGAAAATCCGCGACTAAATCCAAAGAAAATTAATGCCGAGGTGAAAACTCGAATTCGCCCGAGTAATTAATTATAGGGACCTAATTTGGCTGTGTCACTTAATCTCCGTTGAAAAAGTACCGAAAGTACAATTTATTCCGATTATTAGCCCCATTTGCTAATCAAGGGTTCGAACAGATCGCAAGATTTGCGAGCAAAGTTGGAAAGCTTTTACTATTGCTCAACTGTTTCTGCGGTGAATCTCGTAATACTTTAATTGGCCGTTTGTATACATAAATTAATACATTATGCAAAAAACGAACGAGCAATTACCTAGCGTAACATCAGCAGATACTCAGTTTCCTCCGTAATAGACTTGCGTCAGATTAGTGGTCAGTCGAGCAGAACACTTCTTGTTCGCGTTGTGTACCGATGAGGCATAACGACGCCTGTTTGTGAAGATAATCTTCAGTCAATGCCGATCGCACTTCTTCGTCGACTTTTGCGTTACTTTCGTGTCCTTGAAAACGGATCTATAACAGGGATTTATTTCGTGTAGATTTGAGTCACCCGCGATCTCCATAGCCGAGATCGTCATTTCATTGACTTACACAGAATTCGCGAAGGATAAATCAAGGCAATGGACGCAGTAGTTACAAAATCTATCCGTCCGCGAATTCGCTATCTGTTTCAGTAGGTGAAAAGTGAAGTCTCGAATCGCCAAGTTCTAAGTATGGCTCGGCATCATTTTTTCCCCTTCTAAACATGCCGAATGTGGAAGTTAATCGATCTCGATTACAGTCCATTCACAGCATCTTCACGCTTTTTATCGATTCCAGTCTTACGTTTTAATTTCTATCAAAAAATATTTTAGAATTGATCATTTTCATTCATTCTCTTACACTTCCGAAACGTTTACTATTTATTACACCTATCAAAATATTCTGCCTTTGAAGTCACTAGTCAAATTAAAGAGTCTATTCAACGATTATAGAACGGAATGGAATGTAATGAAGGTTGCATTAAGAAAGTGATATCAAGATGAATCTGCTACGGTTGTCTGAACTCTTTCATCGGGGTCGTGGTTTTGAAGATGACTCTTCTAGTTTGACGTCTTTTTCTATCCAATTGGCTTGTTTCGAAATTGAATGGTACCTTGACATTAGAGAGTGGTCAAATCACGTGTACAGTCAATCGAATAATCGGATCAGAACTAAATACGTCATTACTATTTGTAATGGATCTGATTATGAAAGTGGAGAAATCTGGCACCTTACACATTACATCGAAAGCCCCGATAGGAAAAATCTCTGTTGAGAGGCGTCGCTTCAATTTGCCTTCAAGGTGACGACAAAGGTGAGAAAAATTCCCGAGGATACCTGAAGATGTCAGATTTACTATATCTACAGACCACCATTTCTTCTCGTGATACCAATCTAGACGGATAAAGAGTATCGATCTGGATAGATAGCCGTTCGGCGATTGCGTTACCTTGACACAAACGTCAAAAAATTTTAGCAATAAACTTTAATTAAAAGATACGTTCATCAGTGTTCTTCTTGCATTTGATCCACGGTCGTTCCCTGTGGAAGACTTTCATCATGCGCCGCAGCTTCGGAGAGAACTTCGTTAGTCTGGAAGTTGCCGTGTTCAGCCGCGGACTTATGTCTGCAGTAAATCAAACATCCTCCTTGACTGCGGCAGCCTGCTTAAGGCGAAGGGCTTTACGCTCGGCGAGCATCAATAACTCGCTTTAATCCACGATTACATTTTACAATCACGGAATTAGCTGCGGATTAGTCGTGTAGATTATGTTTGGAGAGGGCAGCGAAGGCCGAGTGCCGGTCGGTAACTTTTCCGAGTTTACCGAGGAGATGAAGGACGCAGCCTAAGAACAAATTAATCCAAATAAATGTGTTTATCGGAAGCATTGGATGTTCTGACTGTCTTGTCAGAAATTGCAATTCACCCGCCTATCTCTATTTTGGCTTGGTTTGACCTGGAAATTTGCAATCTGCGGCTGTGTAAAAAAGTCTTAAGACAAAAAGACTAATTAAATTTCATTTGCTTGCTTCAGATATTGGTAACGAATAATACCAAAACTATATATCGACATAATTCAACTGGGAGATCGATCTGCTGGGAAACATTGAGAATTCTTTTTTATACTTTTAGAAAATAGTTTGGATAAAAAAACGAAATTTAAAAAATTAAAAAGTTGCCGAGTATGTTTGTGGGGTTTTCCGTTATATGTAAAATAACATAAAGTTATATTTTGTGCGCGCTTTTCTCTTAGCTCTTTTTTCAAACTGATTGACAGCATTTCGAAACTCCGAAACGTTGCGTTCGGCTAAATTGACATACAATAATGTAATATAGTATGCTTGGAATTATTTTGTATACTAGCCGCTATACAGGTATTATGTATTTTAGGTCGTAGATTTTTTATCAGAGAACACTTTCTTTAACGATGATCTATCCAATATGTGTTTGAAATGGTAACATGCGTTTCTGAAATTGTTTTATTCCTTTTATACAGCAAGATCTTCAATTTTCCACACGTCTTGTCAGACATAGTTACTTATATTTTTGGATTTATTCTGCTTTTTCCAATTTGGAATTGATATAAATTCTGCGTGCCAATGACACAAAAATTTTATTCAAAATATAAAATGTACCTAAATCTCATGTAAATAAATTTCATAAATGTAAATAAATTTCATGAAAATATTTTTTTTGCAACATTCTTATGACGTACTTGTACTTTTAAAGAAATGAAACAATACTGTTTGTATAGAAATCTATTTTGTACAATTAAAAAGTGTACAAAATTGTGTAAATTACGACTAAAAATTTACTTCCCAATTTCATAGTTAAATACAGGTAGAAACAATACTGGTGATCAAAATTGCATCTAATTTCCAAGTAACTTTAGAATTTAAAGATTGCATTATTTTTCGCAAATGATAAATGTTTGAAAAAGGAAACGGAACCCTTGAAATGGCGCCCATAGCAGCGAGCGATAACGCAGTTGACATTGCAGTGAGTGTGCTCGTGTATGAAAACCTGTGGCGGCTGCATGGTCAAGGTGAACGCTCCGCAGCCGACATTTAAGTTTTAGGGTCACGTAGATTGGAATGCTCGCAGGTGCGGCAACATCTCTCACACGGCGGCACCAACTTTCTTCTTTCCTTCCCTGGAGGTCGGTTCAACGCTGGGAGAAATCATCGATGACACGTCTTTCCTTTCCTTCGACCGTTTATCGAAGCTTGATTTGCGAACGGTGCCGCCGTTCTCACCACAATTCCGCCAGCAATATTCGTTCTTTAACCCGATACTTTTGACCGTCGCAGCAACGAAGCGTCTGCGAAGGAATGACGCGTAACCTCGAAACCTCGTCGAACAAAGGCCAATCGACCCTGGCATCGATCGGTCGCCGTCTTTTCTTGATCGTGCCTACGGAAGCATTTCTGCCCAGAAGCGACAAAGCCTCGTGGACAATAAAACGCGTTGTCCCAGGAGACCCTGAACATACGACTGATTGGCTCTCCGTCGACATGACGATCCGATGATTAATGCGAACGTGCCGGGACGGTAACGATAGGGCTTCGATCTTAAAATGGAAGTCGATCATAAATGTACAATTTTCAAAAGCGACCGTAGCGGCAGCCGTAAAATACAGTTTTTCACTCCTCGCCGTAAAAAAAGACGTAAAGCGTGACCTCGGCGTAATGGTAACCTCCAAAGACATAAATTACCAAGAAAAGCTCCTAATTATTATCCGAGTAGGACTGTTTGTTTTTTCAACAAACTGTTAATGGTAAAAAGACGCGTGATAATTTTTATGCTCGTGGGTTTGAATTTCACTTTCATATTTTAAGGAATTTCATAGGTGTGACCACATCGAGGGCGGATAGAAACTTGTCGTTCGCCGCTTTTTTTCAAACGCACGACAAAAAAGTGCAGTTATAATGAAGCACTCAACCACTGGTATCGCTTCGCATCGGCGCGTTTGCACGCAGCAGTGCCGATTTATACCCAGCGATATACGCCGAGAAGTATTTAACGGTCAAAATTACAGGTATCCTCAGCGTCGCGCGACCATAACCGTTACAGATAGCATCAGGCCGCTTCGATAAAAAGAATTATGACGTTAGCTCATTACTACACTCAAGACCGCAGAGAACAGGGAAGAAGCAACCACTTGGTCGAAAATGTGATTCCCTTTCGAGCACTGATTATTTCACTCTCGCTAAGGCGTCTGCCAAAACTGGGTTGCGCAACACCGCTCTATCGAATGGCTGCTATGGCACTGCAACCGCTTTATCTGCTATATCTGCTATATTTTTTCATTTGTTCGGTCTCCCTCTCTCTCTCTTCTCTGAATAGTTGAGAAACTGGATTTTTAGAAGTTTTGTATGTTCATTGAACGGAAAAGACATTTTAGTAACGTCTTTCATAAAAATAATTGTCCTTTCACTTGTTTAGTTGATAATTTGCTGTACAATTATACTAGTGGAAATCACTGTTTGTTTACGTATATTAAATCATTCTGTATCTTCTTTTTATGTTCAAGAAGATACTTAAATACCTAATTTGGCACCAGAATAATTAGAACTACAATAGACTGACAGTAATAGACCGTAGAAAAAAATCAATTGTTGATTACTTTGTTCTTCGTTTTCTTCTTAGGACATTCAGAATTCTGTGTACAAAGAGATTGCAAAGAGAATCCGAGATTGAGGATTGCAATATTCAATCTATATATATGACTTTCTGTATACCAATTAATTGGGTTCAATATGTAAACAAAGAAAATGTCTTTTCATTGTTCCCTCAAACATCCTGCGCAGCAGTCTCTGCGAAGCAATTAATAAAGTTCAATTAAATTCCATCTGACTCATCAATGTTACATCGCCTTCGTTCGTATAGCCTTCGTCTTTTTATAAAATATTCAGTGCAGCTGCATGTTTATTCCCAACAAGTGGTAATGATATTTGACAAAATGAGCCTGTTTTGTTTATTGAGGAGTTGAACATCTACGTTTGGAAATCTAAATGTATCTTCCACATGCATCTGTGCACATGCATACACGTAAATATGTAAGGTGGACTTTTAAAAGCGACAGACCCAAAAGAATGTCAGTCACGGTCTACTGAAAGGCAATACGGAAAGGGAAAATAGGTCAACCCCATTTCCCTCATCGTTCAGACTTAACCTACCTGTTAATAGTAAATTCTTACAATAATTTTAGTTTCTCTTCAAATTTACAGTATTTCAGGTGCAGCTGCATCAATCTCGAAACATCTTAAACATGCATTTAGTTTTTATGGCCTGTCCCAAATGCATTGAATAGAAAACCGGCGATGCTTCACACATTCCAACATATTTTATGTCAGGACAAAAGCACCATAGGAAACATACATGAATATACGTACGACATAATTGTAACATAATTTAACTTATACGGAAACAATGTTATTGTCTCTTTTTATTCTATATTTTTATTTCATTGAGTAAAAATACCATTGTATTTTATTTTTTATAAATTCTCACCTACGTACATTTGAAGAAACTCAGAGTCCCAGCGCCGAACCATCAACAAAATACATTCCTAAAGTCACATTCAGAACGTACATTGCACCTTTTTTCGCTCCTTTTACAATGATGATAATAATAATAATGTTAAAAATCTGTTAAATCTACAATTTGAATAAATGAAATACTGCGAAGTTGCATAAAGAGAAAAGTGCTCGATTAAAATAACATTATTGAAATAATGTACAAACCCTTCAGTGACTTAAGCCAAGAACATTTGACAGTTGTTGTTGAGTCTAGGAATTTAAAAAAGAAAAAAGGGAGATTATACTTTTACCATGTTTTGCTTGACAAGGAACCGCTCACAGGAAAAGTATTGAAAAATGATCACTCTCATCTTTTTGCAAAACGACTAAATGAATAGCAACATTAAAAAAATGGACGCAATTGACAATGAAAACCGGCGTTGTTGCATAAGGATTTTTCTCAGTGTCTAACGCTGAAATATGAATCATCGATGTAAACGGTACTTTCCGCAGAACAATTCTCAGAAGAAGATGTACATTCGCATTGTGAAGAGGAAGCAGAAGGGATAAGTCCGTAGTCCGGGAAGCATTTTCCCGCAATAAATCCGTCCTGGAGGCGAGTTTTCGTAACGCGTGAGCCTGCTCTTCTCGAACGGCGCTGGTATAACGAGCAGAAAAACAGCACCGCATGGCGAAGCCGTCGTGCACACCACAATGCATCGCTGAGAGAATTTGAGGATCTCGTCCCGTCCGCTGCCTCTTGTAAAGCTATAAAGTGTAAAGCGACGCCGACAAAGTTGCTTTCAATGTCGTAAGAACACCAACTGAGCAAAAAAGAAATGAGCCGTTTCTCTGGGCTATTAAATCTAAGGATGACAATACGTCCCTAGCCAGCATTTATCTATCAACTCTTCTACAGAAAATTGATCAACAACGATGGCAAAATGTCGACAATTTTTGCATTCACGGCGTAACGTTCCGCCGCCTATTTTACTACTCGACGTTTCAAGTTCACAGTGACGACACGTAAGATTCTCCTATTTTCTTAAGCAACACGTATGTGTAAATATTCGCAGTCGTATAGTCTACAACGACCGTTCATGTTGCAATTGTTGCACTTGGAGAGGCGACTTTCGTAACGACGCGGTGTTGCAAATGTGACACGCGACATGTGTTACAAATGCAAAAACTTGTAAGCAGGGTCTGTTGTCAACGCTGCATCGAGTAATGACGCGAGCGCGAAATTGGTTCAGTGTCGGCCATTATCGAAGAAAGTTACAGCGTTCGTGTTGTAGCGGAGTTTATCATTCGGCTCGCACCCCTCGGTTCTGATCTTCCCTTCTCCCCCGTCCCGCGCCTTCTCGCCATGTCCCGCGACAGTCCTCGGCGTGTCTCAAACTAGCAAGGCGAATTAGGCTACTTCTATGCGCGCCGTCGTCGGCGATTTCAGCGTGTCTCGGCCCGGTGGAGCTTGTCCGATTAAAGAACGGCGAGTTTTTGGAATGCGATCTCGCGGAGAGCACGTTCGGGCAGAATCGCTCTTGATTACACCGCGTCGCAGGGAAACTAATCGTCCCGCACGGCCGACAGCTAATTGGCAAACTCGGCAGATTCGAGTCGTAAAATAATCGTTACTTTCGTGCAAAATAATTAAATCCCGTTTATCCATTTCGCCAAAAATTCATTTTCGCAATATAATGGAGTTCTCAAATTTGTATTCTCGTCTTCGTTTTTAATATGACACAAGTACGAATTTTTGAATTTCGGTCTTTTAAATACCGTGAACAAAGTTAAGAACCATTTTACTGTAAAGAGAAACGCTCGCAAACGTTTAAGAAACGTTTATACTTTTGCTTACTGGATACACTTGTACATATGAATTATCGCGTTATCATTTTCCAGCGGCTAAATTAGCGCGAGAGTGTGCCTGAAAAATGCAAACGCGAGCCGGCGAGACGCGAGGTTTAAAATGCAAATCTCGGTCTCCGACTCGCGATTGAGAATTCACTCGGCGACATCGAAACCGTCCGACTTCCGCTGTGGCTGTCGGAAGACGGAAACCCCAAAGCGCTTTCGTGCACGAACCTGCGATAACGATTCGTATACGCTGCAATGAGTTATAAGTCTCGGGCAATTTACATACACGTTATTACAATAAACCGAACACCTTCCCAGGATTTATCGTTAAGAAATGATAATTAATTGAGACTGTCCAAAAGCAATGTATTCTGACCGATACCTCAGCGACCATTTTCCCTCCGGCAACGCCGAGGCTCGGTCGAACGAGTCAAAAATCAAGCGATGTTAACGATCGCAGAGAGCGCGGGGTGAGATGGGCCAGAACGCGCGAGGGCCCGGAATAACATAGCGTCCACCATTGTTCGCGGCACGCGAGAAAAAGCTGCGCTCGCCGAGGCGTGGCCGCTGTAAATGGAGCGAGCAACGATCCGTGCGAGTTACGTCTCTGTTACACGAGATCTATTACGCGACTGGCGCGTGTCATGGCAAAAAAGACTTGATACTTATTATATGTATGCACCACTCGAGCGGCAAAGAATGTCGCGATGAAAAACTTCGTTCAACGTTTTTTGTGCCTCGTTTTTCACTTTAATCAATTTTCTGAACTTTCTTTATACGCTAACTGACGAGCAAAGTTATTACACTCGCGATACGAATATGAAAAATTTGCCGCGTAACGTATGTATAGATTACGAGACAATGGTTCAATTGGAGTATTCGTAATGAGCGTTGCGCATGTACTTATAATCCGTAAACACTTTTATTTTCATATGATATTTCTCTTTGTTGGCGAGTGCGGAATCGGCCCCATCCACGTCTTTCCCCCTACCTCCCATTCCAGACCATGGAGGAAACGATAGCAACATCAGCGATTATCTTCTAATGCACATTGTACCGTTGCCAAGTAATTTTGTAACGTCTACAGATGCACGCATTGTTACCATTTTATTACACCCATATGAACGTAGTAGAGAAAATTGAAAAAAGGAAACGTTACCAGAAGTGTTAATACTGCAATTGCAGTGCAATATTCGTCCTTCTCGTTTTACTTATGCAATCTCGGGTCAGAGATGAACTTGTATTTTGTATGTAATAATTAGAAGACGAGAACGTTCAAGAAATTTGAAAAGTAAGTAAACGATAGCTCTACACATTTGATATATTGGATTGGCAAGAAAGTAATTTCAGTTTTTTCAGTTCTATTTTACACTAAAAACCGAAATTACCTTCTTGCGAACCCAATATTTTGTTCTTAGTATATTCTTTCGCAGTGTTCCTTTATTTCAGACATAAAAATTTTTAACATGAAGTTTATTATGTTATGCAACAGTATAAAGTCATTTCGAATGCATATAAGAAAATTTTTATCACGGTTATGCATATAAATGACATGACTACTTTACAATCAATAGTCGACAAATTGCTGTTACAATGTTACATTGAAAGGAAATAGTTTGAATAAAAATTACTTCCTTTCTATCCGCGATATGTAACATTATCTGCTTTTATTTATTCCTATCGAAAAAGGCGCATGCGTCGCATCCAACTTAGCTTCGTAACAAGTGTATCACATAACTTTATTTCACTATTTTCCGGACAACGTAACAAGTTGCAACGTTAGAAAAACTGTAAACTCCGTAATTGATAATAGTACTTGAATACTAACTGATGCATAAAATAGAGATTTACACTCTAATAGATCGTAAATTAACAAAACATTTTACTGATAATTAATACCCGAAGTCGTGGTAAATGACATTTCTCTCGTAATATCGTTGTTTACAGCTTTCTATTCTCTGCGTTTTGTGTGCAGCTCCGCCTAGATCAATCGTGACACTAATTCCCCCTCGCATACTTACTTCTGTCCCAAACTAAAACAGATTGCATAATACGTCTTTTCTCAACGACTGGTTATTATACATTTTTTAATGTGTGCATCGCAAATACTACAGACAACGCGAATAAAAGCAGCATTAACAATTCATTACATTCGATATTGCACATAAAATACAAAGTGTTAAAGATGGTTTATTCACTAACACAACGTGTACAGTTTAATTAAAGGTTGCAGCAAAGCTTGTATAACGCAATTATGTCACAACGCTTGATGAGAAATTATAAAAGCATTTTATATCTGTCATTAAATCAGTCTTTGGACGATTTGATTGTAGGAGGAAAATAGTGACGGCACTATATTCTCATTTGAAGCCACAAAACAACGTTGTTTAATACTGACAATGTGAATTAAATGTAGTTGGTGTTATTCATTCATCCGCTATGTGAATGTACAATTTTTTGTATGCTCAAAAGACACTTGTTATGTCAAAATATGTTAAATTCATATTGTAGTCACCAATAATTAAAAAAAAATTGTTAACAAATTACAAGTATGTTTATAAATGTAACTTAACATATATTAATTTCGTCAACTAAGTTGCATTTTTTAATCCACCAGTCCGAGTTTAAATGAATTTTCTGAATATGTAGAGTACAATCAAAATATATATTTATATTTATTACTGCCATCTCCGTCCTATTTCTAGGAATTTAAAGTGAAATAAACTAATATCGTGCGAAAGTATTCAAAATTATATTTACTAAATAATTTTGTTTTTAGTGTACCTATCTGTAACAAGAGAAAAAAATAATGTTAAACAAACAGCATTGAGACGGAAAAAATTTTTTTCTGATAATGTAAAGAGTACTTAAGTTAAAGTTACTTCTAATTGCTATTACATTAGTAAAAGAAGTTGAAGAATTAAAAAATTGTTAAAAAGTAGTCTTACTTGTTTTTCTTTTGCGTCTACTCATTTAGTTTACCGCTTCGCTACTTCAAGTTAAAAGACATTGGTTGACTGCCTGGAGGTAGGACTAGGATTTTTACACAATTATCTTACATGGAATGAGATAGTAAGTTTGCTTTAAAAGAAGTGCTGATACTTCTGTGATTCATGAAAACTAATATACTTGAAAGAGTTTCCTGGTATATTTTTTATACACACAAAATTCATTCTTTTTTTATTTTATACTATTGAAAGCGATAGAAGAAAATGACAACATACGAAACATCAAAATTTCTTGTTGCTAATTTTATGTATATACTTTGTTATTCTAATGTGCAATGTAATTAGTATTGTCTGTTTACATTAATTAAGATTCCTGATAATTATACGGTAAAATCCTATGCCTTACGATATCTTGAAGTTCACTTAAGAGATTACGATGTCGACCATATCTGAGCAATTTAAATAAGACACCACGATTTTCACTAATTAAAACGCAAAAAAGATTAATTTTCATCATGTCATGTATGCACAGAGCGCGCTTGAGCACCAAAATAGGAAATTAATATCAAAAATATTTTAAAAAATGCACGAAAAAGTTTCCCTTTTTTGCATAATGAAATTATTTTAGATAACCTTATAATACATGAGTAAAATAAACTCTTCCTAACGAACAGTGATTACACGAGGAAAAAACGTAGTCAACAAATGAGCCTTTGAAATAAAATTTAAACAATTTTTCCTAAAGCAACGTTCAAAAGTAAAGTGTACTTTCACATCAGCCTTTTCCTGTTGGTAATTTTTGTTCACTTTTCTCGATTGCGCCGACTACTTCAAACCGGATCAGCAAATAGTCACGATTTTTCACATCGTAGAGCAAATAAAGCATCGCGTTATTTATAGGACATACAATACTGCGTTCCGTCAATATGTACAACTTTGTCGTGTGTCTGTAGTGCAAATACGGGAAAGTTTATGGCTAATATTCCTACATCAACCTGTCCATTATTTCGAGGCTTTGCGCGTGACTAAAGAAATTCGGAGTTACAAGTAGCGTGCAAAATTAAGAGTCCGAATAAACCCAATTTACGAGCATGCCGAAATGTATTAATCACTTTGGGAGAAATCGCTCGTGTAACGGTCACAATAATTTATCCTCAACTGCGTTTTGAGATTTTCGGCTTTTTTATATATAATAATAGTTGAGTCTGGCAAATATACCAGTTTTTTGCTGGAGTAGACTCGCGATGTTTTACCCATAGGCAATTTCACTTGGCGCAATATCACACTGATGTACCATTCGATCGGTTCAATCCACTGGAAACAAACACAATATACAGCTCTTTTCTCCAGAGAAAAACCTCTTTAAAAATTATCTCACGTCCATAGTTGTTTAATTTCAATGATTTAACAAGAAAGATACAAAATAGAAGAAATAGATACAAGAATCGGCGTTTCGGCTCATGCTATTCCCATTGTTATATAAATTTTTTATTACGGCGTGCTCTTATTTGTATAACAATAATTTAATACCTAAACGTAAACGTTCGCTCTGGAACAGTGATTTTGTTCTGAAGTGCATTTCAGTAATTTACACTTGGCAATTCTACATTACAAATTATTATAAGAATTAAACAATCGATGTAGAAAGTCATTAAAACTGAATTTCAGAATGAAACCTAAAGTATTACAATCGTCTAATCGGGCACGCAAAAAGTTCACGAGAATGATCGATTTTATTAATCCTGCGGATCTTCGCGATTAACTTGTAAATTGTACCGCATTTTTAGCTCGTTGAATAATGCGAAGTAATCCTTGGGATTTGGCAGATCAAAAACCGTAAGCTGGTGGTGAAAGGGCGGAAAGCGGAGAAGAGCAAGCTGCCGATGTCAACAGAGAGCGTTCCCGGCAAAGGAACGAGAAACCGAACCATTAAAATCGAGCTGGAAGTATCGAAATACGTCGGACTTATCGACTGGTTCAAGTGCAATTCTATTAGAACGTTCTCCGGGCGCGAGTTTTCTCTAATTCCGATCTGCGAGTGTACGGCGACGTTTAATTATCGCAATTACCGCTGATGAAGCAAAGTGTAAATCATATTATGCCGCGGTCAAACGAAGCGTTTCTCGAAACCAAGACACCGCTCAGTCTCGAGCTACGTGAAAGCGTCCTTGTCTCTTGAACTTGCGTATCATGAGTAGCCTCTGGCCGGTCTCGAGGCAGGACGAGACGGCATGATTCGCGAGAAATCTGCTGTAAAAATTATTGTCGTAACACATTAGAAATTCACGCATATTTCATATTTCGTGTACTTTCTTTTTTCTTGGGAATCATCTTCCTTTCCATTAATTATTTTCTCTTATTTTTTTTCGAAATTGAAAAGTCACGTTTCACATTCGGCCCGTTTCTCATTAGGACGAATATGTTAACGGCTATCGTTTTGCAATCACCAAATACTTTGCACATTCGTGGCCACTTTGTCCCATCGTTAGCGATTGCGGAAGTGCGAAGAAGTGTGCGCTCGTTCATGGAATTTCTTATAGGAGAAATCTCTTGCATCAATGATGCTCGCCCAAACTAACTTTCATCGATTCTCAGCCGCGCGCGGTCGATGGCTCTCCGCTCTTAACAATGCGTTTCACGGCTGCGACTTGCCGATTTATGAGAAAGTGTCAACTTGTCAAAACGGGCAAATAAGAATTCCTCGAAGCGGGACAGTTCCGGCGTTTTTATAAACATTCGACACTCGTAATTACATTTCTCGTTCGTCAAAATTACTTTGCTTTTGTATCAACCAAGTCGTTAAAAGTAAATGAGATAACAATTCGGAATTTCAGTTGTACTTTTAACGGCTTAAGACAGGGATTTGAAAATAAATAAGTGAAAGTGAAAAATGGCGAGCCGCAATGATTAACTGGAAAAATGAACTTCGACACTCATCACGAGAAAAATGGCGTATCTTTGTAGACCACTTTCTCATTAATAACAAGCTCAGCGCGATGGGGCCCTGACACACTGCCCGGGGCCCTTTCCTGACCCACATCGCTGCGTCACGCGCAGACCCAAACATGTCCGGGGTTTTACACGTCGTGACATTTCCAATTTGGATCGTTTACTTGTGCATTTGCGATACAGGCACGGGCCATCAACCAAAACAAAGCTACGTGGTCCGCGAAGTAAATTGTACGATTATGGAAATCGCGTTACCCAAATGTAGAAATTTTGTAAGTAATTGCACCAGGAGAAATTTTATGGGTAATGATGAAATTTACTGCCAACTCCATTATTTCTGCAGATGATACCTTTTATTTATCACGTAGCAATATGACTTTATGAGCAATAACAAAATCCTACAGTGAGAGAAATTCTGGATTATGAATTACTATTTTTATTGAGAAAGTGAGAATGCACTTTGAATTACAAGAATGGTTGTTATTCATATATTTTTTACGTGGTAAGAAATAGGAATTACAATATTTTATGTTAAATATATAAATTACAAATGGTACATATAGAGATATTAAAGTATGTTAAAGTACGAAAAAAAGTATCGTAGCTCGTTAAGAAGATGACACAAGACTGCGTTTTTTTGTTGCTCGAGAAAAAGGATAATCTACGTATAATTGGACGTAACCTTATTAATTAGAAACGATTTATATATAGCGAAATGGTCTTACATAACTTTCGTAATAAACGGTCCTGATAATCAAAAAAAACTTAGCATACATTAAGGTAGAAGTAGTTGGTTACGACATAAACAATTGGTGTTACTGCTACATAGTACTTTGACCCGAACAACAAAATGTTGGTAAATTTAAGAAAAAAATGTAAAAAAATGCATTATGTCTATCACAGCTATTTGTCTGTGGTTTTCCCACGGAAAGATAATAAATATTAATGAATTGGGTATGTTTCATTAGGTAATCCTTTGAAGCGGACCGAAATGAATGAAATGTTGATATAATCGTCCGATTTGATAATGGCGTAATACAACGGACGATAAAACGTGTACGTTCGAGGACACATACGGCGTATGTTCGGCACGTCACGCGTGGCCGGGAACTTGACCGTAGCCAAAGATAACCGTGGACGATCCAGATTCCCTCGGCCTTTCCGTTATACTTTGCGACAGCTGAAGCGTGAAATCGGATTCGTTGCGGAATCAATGTTCAGCAGTGCGTGTACGTCGATCAGTGGATACAATATGCAGCCCTGTGCCGAGGGAGAAACAGTTTATTTACCCAACATGCAAAAACGATTCCTTCGAAACGTATATTTCCAAAATAGAAGCAAAAAAATTTTTTTACATTACACCTTTTTATTATTTTGTTCATGTTGCACCATGCTTCACGTAAGAAACAGCAATGTACAGCAAATATAAATCAAATGAAGAAACGAACAATTAATAAAAAAAAATCGAATATCCATAATGGGCAATTTATATAAAACCGTTTCTCTATTGTACCATCCTGACAAGTTTTACTTTCAAGGAAGTGGCGGACGCGCGCAGAAATCGTTATATCGCTACTTTGTATATTCGCAAATTATCCATCTAATTAACAGTTGCTCTCGACTCTCGCCGATGTAATTATCATCCAGACTCGAGTTCTCGTCCCCGTCGCAGCTTCGAGACGTGCGCCGCCTATGCTTACGCTAATGATCCACTGCATGGCGCGCGCTTTGTCACTTCAGCTCACGGATCGTGTAACACTTGCGCGTGTCCTCAAGTATGCGCGACGTTTGTGCAACAGCCGAAAATTGTCGCGGATAAGAGAAAACTGTCGTCTCGAAGTTCGTAGATTTTAGATCCCGTTGCTTCGGTTAAAAGGCTCGAGGCAAATTGTCACGTGGCAAGAAAACCGGCAACGTTGCGAATAATGAAGAAACGCCGGTGGAATAGCGGAAAGTAGCGGGAATAACGAATTCCGGACTGCAACGTCTATTGCTCCACGCCGAAGTCGAGACATTGTCAATATTAAGAGTTTTACGGCGCGGAGAAAGTGCTCGTTCCCGCATCTCGCTCCATAACTCTCATCGCCGCCGGTATTTACCGCTCATCTCGGCCCTCGTCGGCTTCCCCGGGAACGAATCCGGGTTACGTAACTCATTCCGCATTCCAGCCGCGTCTACGAACATGCCCAATCCCGACTGGACCCCACAGTTAGGTGTCACACATTAGAAATACTTTCTACACTACAACAAATTAGTTAATATTTTTTCCAGTGCTGCTTTTTCGGATGGGAACTTTCTAAGTTTTGTCGAAAGTCAAAATGGAATCTCGTTGATATGATGGGTCTTGATAAAAAAGGATTAGTTAAAAACTGCTGGCCTTAAAAATCTGTGATTAATACGATCATTTTATGTACGCTATATAAATATTTCTCTGAATATTGCAACAGCGAGTAAAGCTTAATGATCGGGGGGAGGGGGGGACGTAAATTGTACTTTTTTTTTCATTGCAACTATTGCAGCGCTCGTTATAAACTTTACATCGAGCTCGTTTTCTTACTTCATCGAATTGAATATAATGAAAGTGTGAATACTATAAATTTTATGTAAATAAGAACTGTACAGGTTAGAATAAAAACAGTCTTCCGTGATGTGGTAACGTTAACGAGCTTTTTCTCATCTAGGAAATTCTTCTGATAGCGCAAGAATCTGCCGATTCTTGAAGCATTCGAAAATAAGTTTCTAGGCGGGATCTTTGACATTAGCGGCAGGTTAATACCCTGCTCGAAAATTTTCGTTACGAAATACGACCTAATGTAACGTCGACTGTATAATTTTTTAAGAAGTGGAATTCCCTCTTCTCTGTTGGAGGCGTGATATATTGTCTTGTAAGGTTAAGATCATATTATGCAATTACAATATGTCAGTCAAGAGTAATTACGTAACAAAACGTTGTTATACATGTTGACATTGAAAAGATACATTACG
>JABFPT010000811.1:12221-24865 GCA_022817245.1 Nixonia krombeini | reverse complement strand
GGGTATATGAAATTCATGAAAAAAGTATCAATGTTTTGAAAGTTGTTGATGACTCATTCTGATTACTTCCTATAGATTTCACAGATAATTTCTTTTCGAGAGTCCGCTCACTTTTTCCCTGAACCTTAATCAAAGACCGGGAACACTTTCGTTTTGATAGCAAACGTTGTATCGCTCGGGTATTGAGAGCATCTCGCCTCTTTTCCTGTCACTGAACCGGTCCGCGCCAGCTACATTTTCTTTCTTTTCCTGAAACCATGTGAATGTAATCAGCCCGACATTTGAATGATTTGCAGATAAGTGACACAAAGCGCGGAAGTAAAGAGCAGAACATACAAATATACGTTTTACCTTTGTCCAAAAGTCGCAAATCGCAGTTTAAGAGACAATGATCGTTCCTAAAAGCATACTCCATTCGAACGTCCGAGGAATTAAATCAGGCATGACGTCCGCAAGGAAAGTAATTCTAAGAAAAATGAGCCGTCCGGATCATTTTTCTGGGAGAAAAAGTTGAGCGATCCCGGCGTTTGCCCGATGAAGCCATTGTGGCCTTTGTGTATGCAGAAAGGCAGAAAGGAATACTTAAGGCGTCCAAACGCGGCGAGGGCATGTTGACACTTGAGAGAGACGTAGCGCGTGGTAGAAGCACGAGAGAAAGTGAGACAGAGGAGAATAAGCGAACGAGAAAGAACGCGGGGCCCGAGGAATACCGGTTCCAGCGGAGTAGGTCACCTGGTCACCCAGATGAGGTTCCTTGCCCCGGCGAGCTCCACCGTCCGCAGTCGCGACTGGCGGCTTCCCCCTGGTCTCGTCGTCTTAACCAATCCAGCCGTTACCTTTCGAGCGCGGCAGCCGATGCGAGACGCGTGCCCAGTATCGGGCCAGATTTAAACTCGTTTCTCGCAAGGCAAGATCTCCCGCAGGGACAGACCGCCGTTGCCGATCCTTCTCGTTTTGACAGTGTCGTCTCTCGGCCGGTCTCGTGCTCCTGGCGCTTCGACTCGAGCCCGGATATACCATACGCGACATCTCGGGATAACTACGATCAACGTCATGGCTCCGAGGTTGCACGTTCTCCTCCTTGTCCTCTCCGCGAGCGTCGTCGCCGTCTCCTCCGCTGGATTGCTCGGTGAGAAGTGACTCAAGAAAAGTGATCGCGATTTTTTCGGATTAATCCCGAAACTATTGTCAGGGTTACCAGGCCGTTGTTTACACGCAAGTGATCGCGATGCCGCGCCGAACGACCACCGAGAGCCCTTCGCAGTAGCATAGAAACACGCACGATGTCGCTCGCTTTACGACTATTTGTTATGGCTCTGTCTCTCTCACTCTCACATCTCTCATATACCGCCGGTCTTAAGAACCGATTTTTGTCAGTCGCTTGTTTTTCCTCTTCGTCGAATGATTCTTTCAATCCGTTTCCATGCGAATCTATTTGTCTCGTTTGAACAACGCTGCCAAACAAACGAAGAAGTGTAAGTTTTGAGGAAGTGGAAGTCAAAGATAAACGAAGTAAGGGATAAACGTAAAGTGAGACTGTAACCACCGTGAACGGACTACTCCTCTGACATCCAGCAAACTATAATTGGATAATCGCATTCATCATCGAGCGATTTCCCGCCACGGCGAAGACGTCTTGTCCTATAAAGTCAAGAAAGTCACGTCATTAGAAATTCTCGGCACAACGACCCACATCGGCTGCGATATTTTCGTAGAACATGCTAATTTATTGTAAATATGAATATTTCTATGCAGGCACTTTCTCGCGTGCTACGCGGTATTATTTTACCGAAAGATTCTCCCGGCGATTTCGCCCGGATGCCGATGGAAATTATTTGGCCAAGAGGCAAAAAATGAACGTGTGAGATCTAATGTAATATACACATCAAGGGAGAAAAATGGCGCAATTTTGTGCATAAAAAACAGTCGCGGTTGCGAGCCGTTCTTTATGTATTCTTGAATCACATTTTTGTTTTTATTTCCATTTTTATGATCGGGACGGGAATTTGAATATCATACACAGTTAATATTTTTAGCATTTTGGAACTTCACATTTTCAATATATTGTGGATAATATTAAAGCTGCACAAAAAGTAGCTGGCATTTATTTGCAATTGTAAATTTTCGTTTTATTTATTACAAATTTATATTTTTAATATAATTTACTCCAATTATTAAATATTCTACTTATTGTAAAAAATGTTAAAAATATACTTCTGAATCCATATTGAAAATTAATTATTGTAATACAATAGTACACATTGAATAAATATACAAAAAATGTATTAAACGAACATTCAAAAGTAATAAACACTTAATTTCTTATAATCTTAAATAATGAAAATGAAACATTCAATTTTTAGTTGTAAACTGTACAAAATATTAAGTATACCTTAATTTGAAAGATATAAATTACGTCTTATTTATTAAAATATTGATCACATTTTGGATTTCAAACATGAAGAATATTTATATTGTTGGATTATATCAAGAACCAATATTGTATTCAGCAATATTATCACGGTAATATCTTATGTTTTGGTTATATCCCTTATAAAAAAATTGTTAAATTCTGTTGATATAAGCAACGTAACTTTCCATGCAGTAAAGAAAAGCCGAAAATAAATGAATATAACAATCACATAACAACAACGTGCTAAACAAATATCTTACATTTCTTGAAATTTTTTAAATTCTGAAAAATATTTCTCATAACAATGACGTTTGTTGTCTAAATCCTCTTAATGAAACCATAACAAATATTTGCTGTTCCAAAATTGATTTATACATAATCCAGTCACTAAGACTTGTCGAAAAGTCAAACTATTAACAAATAATAAGTATAATTTATAATAATGTTTTCAGTTCTTCAATCTTTACAGTGGAGAAACATTGTTGAGTGTTCACTGGAAACAGCGCATTGTACATAGTCGCTGAGTACGAATCAGAGTGACTAATAAAATAGAGAGAAAAATTATATAGAAACTGAAGAAATCTTCCGATTTCACTTGTATTTGACGTTGTAAGGATTATTATTTTAAAATAGCCGTCAGCAGACTACCATTACACTCTTATGTACATACAAAGAGAACTTTCTCCATGTGACGTTTCCTGTTTATGTGCTGCGGTCACATAATTTTAACTGCCTTCTAAAATTCATATGAGCTACTTAGACCATATTTTATGTTCTCACTTGCACTTCTCTTTGGTCGCATGATTCTTGTCAAACGTATAACTTTACGATGCTACTTTACCTTTGTGTTGGCCATTTCGACTATACATAAATATAATAATAATATATATAATGATACTGTATGCAACGGTATTGAATGAAAATGCAATAGTAAATATTACTTTTATATGAAAATAGAAACACTGTTGTCCTGGGAGTTGCCAAGTTCGAACGCTCGTTCATCGACACCGCAGTCGAAGTGCCTGTGTCAAACATCCGGATGTCTGTGTTGCGTCGATCTGAATCTCACCTCTTCCATCGACCTCGGCGGTGCAGCCTGCGTGAACATCAAACAGCGGGAAGAAAATGTGTCTCTAAATTTAAATTATGGGGACAATCCGATACACAATGCCACGATAAAGATTGGTACATTTTCTAACTTTCTTGTGCAAATGACAAAAAATATGCATGTATTTGTATTATTTAATTATTGGTTTGATAAAAGTATAAAAACTAACGAGAGTGATCGTTATCCTTATTTCACAGCTGATGCAGCCAATAAACCAACTTGCATGAATTTGCTGTCTGATCTGGCTCAGATTTGCGCTACTTTCGTGTCAATGAAGCGAGATGATTCTGGGCACAATGGATGCTTGGTTTTGGAACCTGCGTTACTGGGAACACCCCAAGCGACTTATCATATGGGCTGCTTCAACTTCAATCACGGTGTTCGTCAAATGGAAGTAGCGATGTAAGACCAAATTCACAATTAAAGAAAAAAACAAAAATCAACTAAAAGTATAAATATATACTTTTCAAAGTATTTCACTTTAATATTTCATTCTTATAATAAAAAAATTGGAAGAAGTATGCAATTTGTGAGATAAATATAAAAAGTATATTAAATGTATATATGTATAAGCAACAAATTTCTAAAACAGGATCACTGAGACATCAGAAAGCGCGGACAGTACAAACGAAGAAGATGAGGATGAGATCAATACCGATGACTTAATAGCAGCTGTGTCCGCCAGTGCCGAGCAAGGCATAGCCTTGTTTTCCCAATGGTTAGGCCTAAATCTGAATCCGAAGTTGAACGTTACGACTCAGAACAGAAAAGCTAATGAGGAAGTTGAAGGTGCAATGGACAAAAAAGTGGAGGTAAGAGAGAATAACGAGGATGAGAAGAAACTAAGGGAGCAGATTGACGAACCGGAAGAAACGAAGCAGCGCCAGGTGAGACCGCAACCAGCAGATGTACCATCCGCCAGGCAATCCCGGAAAATGACGGACGATAAAACGGAAGAGCTACGACTGAAGCAACTTCTTAGCGCTCAGGACAATATACTTCGGGAATCAGCAAGGATCGATCAATTAAACGGGGCTCGGACGACTTTCGTTTACTCCAAACCAGCGGGCAGTGTTTCATCAAAATTCTCTGGATCGGGAAAACAAGATAACCAACTGGTTCCTCGTCAACAGTTCACAGTAGTACCGCGAGAATCGAGAAGAGGCGGTCGTGCATACAATATTCATCAACATGTCAACGAGGTTTGAAGAATCTCATTCGACTACTGAACTTATTGAAATGTACCATTTCGTTTCTAGTTGAAGCTATCCGTCTGAAAGACCTGTAAACCACTTTTCATATTCGTTTCTCTCATCATTCATAAAGGGGGCATATACAGACTTCCTAAAAAAAGTTGCTAAAAATCTAATTAGAATTATCAAGTTGTATTTCTATGTATTCTTCATATTTTCACATTATTTTATGTACTTTATATTCTTTCTCATATATTTTATTTATTTTTGGAATATTAAGTTAAATATTCATTTTTTTACACTTATGTGGTTTTTTTCTATAATTTTAGAACGTAATTTTCATAAAAATAACACACATAAACACATGCAAACACACATCCTAGATAATTATTATTTTAAAGATAGGATTTAAAAGTAAACGAGTACTTTTTCCATGTTTTCTCATATGAAACTAAAAAATACAACTTACTCTAACCAAGAAATAATAACCAATAATTATTCAGACATAATTTTACAAACTATTGTACAGTATTTTTATGATAAACAAGAAAGAATATTTTCCACGTTTGTAACTTGTCAACTGTGTGATAAAAAGTGAACATGCCTTTCAAAAATTAATAGTATTTGTGTGAAATAACATCGGAAGTACTGATTGTAATGAAAGCAAAGCTAAATCACTGTGTCTGTATTTTAAACGTCTATTTCTCTCTCTAATCACCTACTCTTTGTAAAAGACAAAGGACAGCAGTTTTGCAAAGCAAATAAGTTAGACTGAGAACCAGGCTGCTCTGCAGCTTGTAGAATTTAATGTAGTGACAAGAAAATAACCGCTACTGAGGAAGAAATGCGAGCAGTTGCCACCGTGAGGTTGTACTTACTGAGAAACCACGACGTTTGAGATCAGGAATTTACTACTATACATACATACAAAGCTCATGACTCGTGCAGACCTGAACAAAATGTGTGGAATATCGTTGCTGGATTTTTTGTTTGCTTTTTCAACAACCAATTTAGAATGTACACACGGCCGGAAAAACAAGTGAAAAATCCGTCAACGCTGGAACTGAATAAGCATAGAAATGAAAATACACAGAAAAATTTCCCTGAACTGTAGCATCTTTTATGCTCATGATTATGATTAGTAGTTTATTCAGTTGGGGAGCCAAATACTCACAGAATTGCTCTATTTATTAATTTGGACTCTTCAAAATATGGTATAATTTATGTATTTATTATACATTAAAATGTAAGATAAAGTAACAGTTAATGTCATTCACTTTAATCATATCCTGCATAAAATGTAATCTATTGGACTGACTGTTTTTTTAACATTTATTTAACATTGGCGACTATGGTATATGAGAACCGCTCTCTGACAATGTTTTGCTCTGAAATTTACACAAAAGTACGATATTCACTGCCTGTAACTCCTTAAAACAATGCACGTAGGACCTTGTCCCAGTCTGTAGATATTGTACGCATAAACATAAATCTGGCGTACCAGGCCGGATACATGAATATAAAATTTAATTTCATGGTAGTAATAAAAAAGAAGAACATTGGAGAGACAGAGCCATATGCGCATAAAAAACTGCTTTCCATTTTTCATCATTTGTCATTATTATTTTATGTCGAGAATGAAAAGCTTTAAATTTTTACAGATAAAGGCATTAATTGCTCTGACGTTAAAATAATGCTTGTACTTTTGGTTCTGTTGTCCTGGAGGCAACGTATGACAGCTATACAAATATTTCCTGTAAATTAGTATGAAATTCGTCACAATTTGTCAATACATTTATGGAAGTATATGTAAAGAATATTTCATCAGAAAAAAGTTTTTAACATTTAGATACGTTTTATAAAACTCTTTCTTTGAGTGCATAACATAACAAAAATGTTAGAACAGTAAATACTATGAATTCAGTTTTATATGAACATTAAGGAAACAACTGTAATAAACCACACAGAACATAATGAAATAAAACGATTTATCAATACATTCATGGTTTAGTATTGTATTTCCTTTTAGCTATTGCTTAGTTATTAGAAAACTATTCGCAGAATTTTGGCCAAAATAATAAACACTTCGTCTCATTTTTCATTATTTCTTATTCTCCACTTTGTATATAATAGCATCAAAGAAGATATCTTTACACAAACGTATCATGCAAGATACAGATTTTGCTAGTTGAGTAGCTACATGACTCTCAATAGAAAAATATATCAAGCACTAAGCATACAAATATTATGCGCGTACAAAAATGTGTACAAAATTTCCTATTTCTATTTACGTTCTCAGCAACCGATAAGTAATATAGAACCGTTGTATAAAAATATGTATCACGGACTTTTCGTAAATTAGAGACATTTCGTTGTTGGTTTTATTATATTCATTTTTCATACGCTCCAGCCGCAATTTCATCCGACAGTAAAGAAAATACCCCTGGTGTACACTTTCATCCGCATTTCTCAGGAATTATAAAATTTATTATTAAATGTATTTCAACCAGTCAAATACTTTTATGCGGAACTGTGAAATTGAACATTAACATTTATCTGTTTCGAAGATACCTTTCACCTCCCTGAATTATTTGTCTGCGATTAAAAAAATAGACGCTTCTTAATTTGAACGCTCTACAACACATGCCGTAATCTTTAAAAAATTGAGATACACCTGGAGTATCACCCTTGTTAGTAATAGCTATTTTATCATGAAAATATATGTCGCCAGCCTAACATTTTTAATTCTTGTACCACAAATAATCAAGTAAGTAAATGTGCACATTAAAATGAGATTTACAATGACCTTCGAATATGAGCTGAAAGAAAAGGAAGATGCAAAGGTGGAAGAATAAAATTATACGAGTAAGCAATTTGAGAAAATACTTGCTGAAAAAATCATTTAAAGAAAATGGACATAAATACTTATACAATATTCTCGACGAACAGTAATCGCAAAAATTACATGTTATATGCCGCGATATGATACAAATGCAATTTCCAATATGGAATTTATTGGCACGGTTTTGTTTATATAATAATGTCACGTAATAATGTCATATTTCAATACTAAATTCAATATACCAATGAAATTCCTTGTTTATCCTTTTCTTATCCTCTTCCTTCTCTTCCCTTAGCACACATTTTAAGATATATAAGTGAGATTACAATTTATTATAATTCCTGCACAATTATTTTTTATATTGTCTGCTCTTATTCTACAAGGGAAAGAAAGAGACAATGTAATATTTTAAAAATGTATAATAATTTTTAAAAGTAAATTTGACTTTTTAATACCAATACCTACCAATAAACTGTTAAGATGTGACATAACTGTAAATTATTAAATTGCGAATAAATCAAAGGTTACCTTTAATTCATTAAGAATTAATAAATATGTTACTATTAACATATCATAAAGTTAAACAATGCTTGTCATTTGTTTCATCTTTTACTTTAAACATGTAGTAAAACTTATGCTCTTTGAGCAAACAAATATTACTTAGATAATTCTATGTTGCACTATCATTAGAAAAGAAAATATCAAATTGTGTACTTATAGTAGATTATTTTTTTCATCCTCTTATATTATAGATATAAAATATACTTATGAATTACGCGCGATAAAACTATCAGTTATTACACACAGACTAGATACTAAAGTTGGCGAGGAGTGTTACGTTACTTTTTTCTTCATCACCTCCATTTTACATAATTCTAATCATTCTTTTTGACAGTCATAGCTGATTGACCATATTCAATCACATCATAAACAGATATTCTCATGATTTCTCATTCTTTCCATCATTATAGCGTAATAAAAAAAAGTTAAAAAATTGATCATGAAATCATGTTTTCAATATATTTGAGTAAAAAATATTTGCATTAGGAAATATTTATTGGCGTTTCATGTTAGTTACAAGAATAATGTTATATTGAAAATAATTTTAACTCAAACTCAAACACTTTTTTTATTTATCACTAAATAACTGTATAATCAGTACAAAATGAAAATATGTATAACTAAGGTATACAAATCATATGTAATACATAACAAATATTATTATACATCTTCTAGCAAATTATTTACGCTCCAAAAATATCATATTTACTAGTTTTATCACATGTTTAAGTCTTTGATTTATGGATAATAGATTTTTACGAGCATTAGAAAATGATATAATGCAAAAGTAAAATATAATAAAAGATTACAGAATGATGTTAAGTACAGTTCTTTTTCATAAAGTAGAATTCAAAACGTGTCACTCCCCTCCAATTAATTTTAAAATGTGCGTTCGTTGGTATACAATACTTCACATTTCATTTCTCCTTAACAAGTTAAAAAAATATTTCTGGACATTATCTTTGGAGAACCTTTGTTAAAATTTACAATTTGAACATAATATGATCCGCATATTAAGTTTTGATTGCAATGAACAATGAATTATTGCATGCTCATATTGATAACATTTTCAAAATAATGAAAGATTTTTGCTTCTCTGCTTAAAAAAGCGTTTGCTGTAAAATAGTCAAAATTGTGAAACACAAAACGTAGAAAAATAGCACGCCTTAGTCATTTTATACAACAATGGATTATACTTATTCAAAATTCATCTTATTTCAATATCCACTTGCATTACGTACTAAAACATGTTATTAATTATTTGTTATATAAAATAGTATACGTACAAATGGACAAATATTAATTTTGTATTTGATGATATATTTTATAAATTGATTAATTATATATTGGAAGAAACGTTTTGAGCTTTTTGCTATTTTAAATAGCAACTCTTGCAGATTTCGTTCTATATGTTGAACCTATCTATAAAAAACTTGTGCATATGTCTTAATCATTTTAATCTATCATATCTAAACGTCAACCAATAAAAGAAAGTAACAAAGCACGACTAAAATTTCTCTTTTCTATTAAGATTATAATTAAAAGAAAAGTTTAAACGATGTTTTTTTTGGTATTCCAATATTAAAAAAAAGTATATATAACATGAATAGTTTAATTAGTACAAATCTGCAAGAGACATTTTTTATGGGAACAAAAGCCTGCACCAAGCACAAGTATGAATTGCACATTTTCAGACTATATTCGCAAGTACTTCGTGCGTAAGATATAAAAAATAACAGAAATTTATTCTAAAAATATTTATCCTTATATATTATTCTGTTAATGCACACATATCCTGTCCGCATTTTTGATTTAATATATCTGCATACTATAACGTGTCAGCTTTGGTGAATCTGATATTAGAACCGATATCCCTAACTGATCTCTATAACACTCGGCCAAGATTTGTTCGAGATTAACAATTAGCACTATAATATTTGGCAATATATGAATGCGTTTACAAAAATATCCAAAATGTTGAACATACAATACTTATATGTTGCGCTATACGTATAGATACATGATATTTTTCATTCGCCGGGCCAGCTGCTTATGTCACGATTTCACGTTTTCTCCTGCAAACACGACGTCCAATGTGTAAAATGACATCTCCAGTTTTCACAGCCTTGAATTCAGCGATTGCTTCAGCATGAGTCATACCGTGTAAAGGTTTTGAGTTTATCGATAAAATTTCATCGCCTGAAATATGTATATTTTTTACAAATTTAGTTGCTTGCAATTTGGTTGAAAAATTATAGTTAATCAACCATTACCTTCTTTAATAGTACCCAAATCAGCAGCTTGTCCATTGGGAAAGACGGTTTTCACATAAATTCCCATTGTTCCACGAGGACTGTCAGTGCCGCCTACTATACTGAACCCAAGACCTTTTAATCCGGGACCTTTCTGGAAGCGCGCCGTCAAAATTGTGAATGATGCGCCATTTTTTCCTGGTCTTGGAAGCGTACAGAATCGCGATTCTTCGCCTTCCGCCCCCTCGTCAATGTCTTCCAATTCCGAATCAGTATTCAGACCTTCATCAGCATCTTGCGTATTCTAAATATTTCAAAATATATTTATTTTGAATGATCTATAGACATTTATTTTGCTACAGTAATTCTTAAAAAAGTAGATGTGAACAAATATTCCTTTTTTTCCAGTATCGAAGTATTGTAAAACTTACTTGCCGAGTACCGGTTGAACAAGGAATGTTAGCTACACTTCGACTAGCGCCTTTCCTAGTCGTTTTCTTGCCTGGACTTGCTTCCTGCCCAAGACTAGACGGACCATCCGATAACTTGTTTGAAATGCATGCTGAATTGGATGTATTACTGCAGGAGTAATTCGAGACGTGGCCCCCGACTTTAAACTCGGTGTATCTCTTTCGCGATGATACTCGTGGAATGTGTATTTCTTCAAAACACTTTTCCTTAGGACTTTTCAAATTTAGGCTCTTTTGAAAATGTACGTTCTCATAAGAATGGTCTCTGCTTTCGGACCTACTGCGTACGAAACGCGAATCTTGTTTCCTCGAACATGAACTTTCATCTTCGCTTCCCACGGAAGTACCGTTTCTGTAACAATGCAATGCATAAGAATTAGATTATGTAACGACTGTGTCAATATTTTTCATGTGTGAGATACATTTATAGACAGTGAATATTATACAGGATCTCGTTTAACAGATTTTTAAATAAATAATTATAAATTTCAAGTCTTTCATTTCAATGCGTAAATTAAAATTACCATGACAATTTCTTTAGTACATATCACAAAATAGTATTGAACAATTTATGAGCACGTACAAATTATAAATAAAAAGTTTACCTATAGCTTCTCTGGAAGCGAACATTTTCATAAGAATGTTCTATTTCAGCACTTTGTCGATTTTCGAAATTATTTCGTTGTAAAGAGGCTTTGGTAGGGGAGCGTTGTGAACATTCATTTGATAAAGATCTCGTAAATATGTCATTCTCATGAGATTTCCTTCGACGTGAACTATCGAGGACCTATAGAATAACGACATAGTACTTTTTATACCATACATATTTTACACCATTGCACTTTTTTAATTCCTGTTGTCTTATTTCAAATGAAACTTAGAAACTTTTCATTAAGAAATGCATGTAAATGCACATTTCAAGTATGCAATTCTCGTACCTGAGAGCCGACGTTGTCCACCTCATCTCGTGACTCGTAAGAAAATGCATTTTCGACACAAGGGCTTTTACACTGAGGAGAATTGGGGACACTTTTCTCCAGAAGGATTTCTAAGTTGTCGCGGAAAGGGTAAGGTGGTAGAGATGTTGGCTCGTTGCCGTCGTACTTCCCCTCCTGTGAGTGACCACTAACCGACGAGGCTAATGGACTTGGCACATAAAAGTTGGAAGCGTTGTCCTTTGGGGAAAAAACTTCCGTTACACTCAGCGCTTTTCGCTTTCGTATACCAGCATTCAGCTTACTGAATTTGCTCCGCAAGACGTGCTGAATATCAGCAATGCCTTTCGTTGTGCCTGAAAAATCAATAATTAAAAAATTAGTAATAGCAACAATTGTCTCATTATGTTTACTGCTTAAAATCGTATTACATTTCATTAAAAAAGTAGCTACAAAAAAAGTACTCCAAATATTGTAATGGTGTTGTAGAAAACTTATATTAAAAAATGAAGTGATATTACAGCAGGATATAAAACAAGATAAAATTATAATACTTTACCTGGTAATCTTAAAGAACTAGTCTGCAGAAGCTTTTTGGGGGAGTTATTTTCTTGAAGAGATTTGGCAGCCGGTGAAACTTCTCTGCTAGCTGGTACAGATCTCACAGTCTGAATGATGCTTGGAGACTGACTACCTTGTAACAAAGCCTCTTGTGGCTCTGTCACTTCCTGCACCGAACATCGTCTTCTCAGTTTCCTCCATCTCTGACTAATACTCTTGTTCCACAAATTGAGGTCTGAAATGGCATGATTTATTCATCTTACTGTGCGATAATGTATGTATATCAAGTATCACGTCATGTAATTAAAG
>JABFPT010000808.1:15454-29868 GCA_022817245.1 Nixonia krombeini | reverse complement strand
TTAAAACACTGCCGGCCGTTTTAACTAGAGTGAAAAAGAGTGGCCGCGATAGACGCGATTGTTGCAATTATTGTCCGTGAACCAGTTTTGGTATTTTTGAGGAATTATTTCATTATTGCGGAGAACGCGATGTACCCAGAGAGCCGTACAAGGCTGCGAGTAAACGTTACATTCATAATACATGTTGCGTGCATGGCAGTACGAATATTTTTTATACGGATGAAATATACCTTCTTCAAACGTCGTCGTTCCATTCTACATTTGCCCGTTCCTTTTTCATTCCGCGAAACGCATTTTTGCAACGTGTTGCGTGTTAGTAAAATATGAATAAACATTATATTTCGTTATTAGTCGCGAGAAAGGAGGAGGAATCGACAACTGGACGTGAAAAAAGGGTTTTCATTGATCCGACATTTAATCGATCGCATAAAATCATTGCGAATGACAAAGCAACTGTTACAACTGTAGATTCGAGCTTCGATAACGAAAGGTCTCGGTAAGAAATTAAAAATTGCCACTTGTCGCGGGGCAGATTCGAATCTTTATTAATCGGCCTGAAAAATGCAATATGGCGATGTATTAATAATTTATTACCGAACGAAATTATTCCTCGACTGCGCCGCGCGGAAAGCCTAAAATGAATGCATGCCTGAATAAAACCGAACGCGGCGGTCTTATCGGCGGGCAAGTGCATATAAAATCAGCTCGCGTTAGCCTTATCTATCCTAGAAAGGTACCACGGCTCTGGAGCAAACGCGCGAGGGTTAACATGTCTGTTCTCAATCCCATTGTTCCAGCGACGCGTGACCCCGGATGCTTTCGCGAACACGGCTCTGTTATTAAGAACGATTATCTAGCTCTCTTTTTGTCCCGGTTCGGCACGTGAAAATCACGTAAAATCTAGTACCAGGCGATCCGAAGCACGCGAAAATTCGTCAACCTCTGACGAAAATCAACGATTAGGGTTAACCAAAGAAACGCCATAAAAGGTATTGCTTCAGTTTAATTTCATTAGTTTCCAAAGAAGGAAATGTTCTTTGAGTAACGGTAAGAAGTGAATATCTGTGGAAAACAATTGGGATATAATTATTCCGCAATTGCCGTTACACGTCTTTCTATTTCGACCGCCACCACTTAATTCCGATTTATAATCCACTTTTCACGCACTATTTATCTTTTCTGAGCACCTTGACGGTCGACGTCCGCGGCACTTAGGGAGAAACACAGCGAGCAGACGCAAAAGTCGACGCACTTTTATCTATTCCACTACGCCCGCTACTTCCAAAGGAAAGCCGAACGGATTTCAATCTACGCTCTTGATCTACAACAGGGCATGGATCTCTATTCTTTCATCGTATCTCGTTGGCACGAGGTGTTTTCGTTATGAATAATCAAACAGTTACCAACCACGAGTTTTAATCAAAATAATAACCTGTGCCTAACGCTTTATTTTCACAAAGTGGCAGCGATTTAAAATCACACAACCGACACTTCAGTTCGAATAAGACACTTTTCGAATCTAAGTTGATTAAAACGTTCATTTCAGTCCCACTTTTACAACTTCGCCTTATCTTATTCCGAATGAATAATATTCGCGTAAGAAATATGCTCGAATTGTATTCGCGAAATAGTTAACTTTCGGCAGCCCGCGGCGCGGAGAATTGTATAATAACATGAAAAATCGTGGGTGTTTATTAAAATCGGAAAGCAGGCTACCGATGGCGCATCCGAGTCAGCCGTAAAGCTTGATCTACGGCTCCTCGTTGCTCGCACACCTACGACCGTTTAAATCTCGCGACTTCCTTTTATTCGACGCTCCTCCACGCGCAAAGAGACGCCAGGCACGACGGATAATTAAGTCCGGTTGGATTATCTCAGCAATTCACCGGCATTCGAGGGGAGACTCTTGAATAACGCCGTTACATATCCTACGCGCCATCCGATCCACCGATAACATCGGAGGAAATATTCCCGAGGTTGTCTTCGGGCGAAACTCCGATCTTTCGAGCGTCGGGTATTAAAACAGAAGCAATCGATTATGTTGAATCAACGGCGATCACGGTAATAGTCTGCATCGTGTCTGGCAACCTGCTTCATTTTCCATTAGAATTCATTGCCGGCCGCGGTGTACTCGTTTTTTGCTTCGCTCGCATTGTCTTTACATGTGGATGCGATGTCTTCGAAATTTTTGTTATTTTTATTCTTTCATCGCAAGGCAAATAACATTTTTACTTCGATAAATATTTAACGTGTTTTCCATCCATTTGCCTGCAACTGTTTACAGGTTTGTCTTTTATAAATTGAGTTATATAAATTTGTGATAAGCAGCTGAATTTATACGATTCGTTTTTTGATCAAAATTAGCAGAACTTTGTTACTCGTTGACTTATTTAATATATTTCATGAAAGTAACACTTTGTGTTTACGATGCAATTATTATGCAAAATGGGAACAGTAAATGTTCCGTTAAATTAATATACTCAATTACTGAATATCCCATTTTCCTATACTTAAATCTTTGAGCCATTCGATCCATTTACAAGTACTTTGAGAAGTTTCATGAACGCAATTAACGATTTTATAGCTTCGGCACCTTTGTTTTGCTTTATACATATCTTTTATCGAGTGGGAATAAGTACACAGCTTTTATTGATATATCTCAATAATCATTTTATCATTCGCCATTTTCACTTTAATGTTAATTTTTAAGTTTGTATTAATTCCCACAAAAAAAAATGTACACGTTCTTATTTCGAATCATTACATTTAGAAAAAGATCAATGATTAATTGGTTCAAAATAAAGAATATTGCATTCCGAACGCAATTATTTACCTTAATTAAAAAAGAAACTTTATTGCATATATCGTATACGCGTAGTATGTAATTTGCAGTTTTAAATCATGATGAAAATAAATGTTGATACTTTTTAAACATGATATTTATCTGTTTACTGCATTGATTTTGTACCACCTACGAGCGGAGAATGTGTATCAAGAAAGTATTCCAAAGATTTATTACAAAATGATGCATATTACTCGTTGAATCGACGTTAAAAGTGACGTATAATAAGCCAGAATAATCTCAGTGTATGAGCAACCTCGTGATAGGTGTAATCTCGTGATAATGTTTGACGGTTTTAATGAGAGTAGCGTAGCAGAAGCTCTTATCAGTAAATCCTGAAATGTAATATGGGCATCTGCCCTCCAATTTTGCGTGTTGATTGATATTGCCAATGAACTGCAGACACTACTGACGACTTGCATTCACCGACAATGAGATTACCGAACGGTTTTAAAATGATTACACTATATCTTTCTCTTTCTTCGATCATATTTTACCAACGTTAAATATGCGTCATACATCCAGCTTTTTCAAGTGGACAACTTTTCACTTCCGAAGGTTAAACGGCTGAAAAAAAACGCAAATCATTGCGAGTATATTACGCTGCTGAAAGTTCTAGATCGCGTTGCCATTGAAGATCTCGTTTGCGATTTTCGATAGAGAATGGCGAGTCATACACCACGGTGAACCAAATAGTTGATAAATAATTCACCTCCCAATTGAGCCCGAAGCGAGCGTAATTCCAATGAGTACCAACGGCAAAGGAAATCAAAGATACGAATCTATGGCGGCTGCGACCTGAAAGCGAATTCCCCCGGTCGGCTTCAAACATCTCCATTGGCCGAGCTAATTGCTAGGCGTCTCAGAAATCAGAAGCAAACTCCGCATAAACTATAATGCTAGCGCTCGTGTAACTCGTGTAGTTCGTATTTCTACGTAACGTGCCCCTCCCCCCTCGAAATGCACAATCAAATCAATTTCAACTTCTCGCATTGAAATACCATTCGCACAGTATTCCCAATCGGGCACGAAGCACTTTCTTGCACAAAACACTGTGTTGGGTCCCATGATTGCACCGAGCAAGGAGCCACGCAGGTATCACTGACGCGCGAACCGGAGGATCGCATTCGTCGTGCGCAACGAGTGTACACCAGGCGGAGAAAAACCGCGACGGGAAGGAACGAGTAGGCTCGGTGACGTTCGATCGGGGAAATTGACGCGCTGGGTAAAAAGCTTGGTCGCGAGACGTTCGGTCCCGAGCTGGAGTGAGCACTGAGTCCTCGGAGTGAGGAGCGCCCCAAGAAGGGGGACCGAAGGCCTTGGGGCTCACGACGTAAACGCGCCTCAGTGAGCACTGACGCCCTCGTATCGGGCCCCGCCACCTCCCAACCAACGCCGTCCTCCTCCGCCGGCAACTCTCTCTCCCTCTCCCCGTCTCTCTTTCACTCTGTTTCCCTCTCTCTCACTCTCGCACGCCACTCGATATATTTATATTCGTTTCTAATACGCGCCGAGGCTACGACGAGAAGCTTCGCCCGCTCGCCTCGCCTCCCTGCGCGCACCATCCCGAGGGTAACTGCGTGTCTTCCTCCGGCCCCGACGCGGCGCAAGACAGGCCCCTCGACTCTGGCTCTTTTCCCCTCCCCTATCGTATGACACGGTCTCCCGGGGCACTGCGGAACGCGAAGCCCCTTTTCGAATTCCAAGACCTGACATCGCATGCATTGCGATTCGCTCGCAGGGGTTGCTGCCAGAGATTGGCTTTTCGTTCGCTCGCTCGGAAACGGCTCTTTACACGGCCGAAAAACGCTAGACGTGTAAAAAACAATTTGGCTATGCGTGGGAATTCATAAGTCTGCTTTGCCATGCTAATGTAACACGTTAGTCGAATCAGCGCGGTCATTGGCTGGTCAATTGAATTTGAAGTCTCGTTAACACTTCGCGCAAATAGAAAAAGGCTTGGTTCGTTTGAATTCATTTATTGGTACTTTCGTTCCTAAAAACAGTTAAATTGGTCAATTTCTTTTTCCGGACTGACAACGGTGTTTCTTTATCTACGGTTGTTTTAAATCTTATGCAGAAGGACTTCTGCAGAAATTCAGCGGATTTCTTTGGCCGCTCGTAATCAATTATCATACCTTTACGTAAGAATGTTGGGCAATCAGCAACGAAATGTGTAAAGGAAGTTCTTCTACGAAAGGTAATAAAAGGTTCTCTAAAAATACTTATTGCGAGTATGATGGTAATTGTGCGGGATGTTTCGAGATATATAACTTGCATTATGAATAAATTGAGTCGGAAAAGGGCATCACGGTGACTGCGCAAATTATTCCAATGAAAAATATTGTCTTAGGTGCAGAGAAGGAATGTTCGTTGTGACAAGTATTGACTTTAAAGACTCTTCGCGATGCTGAAAAATAATTTAGATAAAATTGCATCCTATCATGGAAGAAAATTGCAAGGTTACACTAAAGACAGTTATTTTTGTTGAAAGTATATGTAAACAAATTTCAGTCTTATATAATTTTGCAATATTAATTTTTGTCATTTCTCTTCTTTCTGTCATGTGTAAATCTTCAAGTAATAGATTTGTTTTTTTAACTGTTAAGGAAGGTTAATCAGTTTTAGTGAAATTTATTACGGATAAATTACTTTGCAAATGTAAGACAATAACGATACAAGCTTTTTTCATGAACACTGTTAGGTTGGCCACGTTTGGTAGTCAAAAGGGCACATTGGTTACATGTAATAGTGAATGAGGACTACTTAATGCTCGCTCTGCACGTACACCGTAACTGCTTTGTGATCGTGACATCTTCACTAAATCAACTGGTTCTCTGTTTTCGTTGAAAAATGTTACGAAATGTTTAACATTCGTGCCCACATCGGTACAAAGAATAATAAATGAAGTGGAGAACACGAAACTACTGTTGTTCTCTAAGTAATGAATCTCAGTGAAAACAAGTAAAGAAGAACTAAAAATTGAGATTGACAAATGACATTAAATAATATTCAATGTAACGTAACGTTAAAAGAATCTTTATTTTATACACATGACAACTGAAATTCCTATTTTGCTACATTTGCTATTTAAGAGTAATTCGAGAATGCTTTTTTGAACAATTTGCACTCGCGCTGTTCTCAATTAAGAAATTAAGCTGTAACTTAATTCATGAATATCGTTTGAAGCAGACATTCGAATAATGTATTACGACTGGTACAGGTTCGGCGAGCTTTAATTCTATCTTGGAGTAAATCGATTTAATTACACGTGTCTTGTTCTTCACAATGTGAGAGGACACTCTACCCCAATTCCAAGGTTTCTAATTAAGACTTAAGGAACGTTTTGGTCAATGTTGGATTTCGTGCCATAGTTCTCCTGTCAAATACGTATATCGATTCTTGCATTCTCGACATTCTTATGAGCGCAGTGCTGACTCATTTTAAATCTACAAATAACATTTCAATTAAAATGACAAGTACGAATATTGAAATTACGAGACCGCAATAAAAAATGCTACATAAGCAGTTTCAATGATAATATCATAATTTATGCACCGCTTTTCATTTCTTATTAATATTCTATGACACAGTTTGGTACCTCGTTAGAATTACTTAATCAACACTCGGTCAGAAGAATGCTGGCACCACGCTGTTCCAAAACGAGGAAACATTTGCGTATCGATGTTACACCTAGAAAAATATTTTTCATTTGCAACGTCCGCAACACGTCAGAACCAGGCTAGTTCACTACTGGCTGTCACTGGTCGATCAACTATTCACATACGAGTAGCAGCGCTGTTACACTCTCCTCTATCAGTAAGTTGAATGTCGCACCTCAAACAGAATTTCGATGGATTCTATCCACCTTCGGTTTCTGTCGCGTCAAATACTACAGCCAGGGAAGGTTTTAGGTTCCTGATACGCTATTCAACAAGGTTTAAATTTTTGATATGCTCCAAATACATCAAACGCCATTTTTGCACATAATACGGTAACACATCGCAATAAATTATTTCTGAGAATCGCTGATGCTGTTATAATTCTTACACTTCTTACAGATAATATTTCTGAATGATTCAGAGAATTGTCGTTAATTAACATTTTTATTTTGAGATAATCGCGATCTTGTTCCTCGTAATGTATGGTTACATGCCTTAGAATGACTGGCTAGTTCGTTCGTTTGTAGTATTCCATGTCGGTTGTCGGTTTTTACTGTCGACAATTAGGCCGGACCCGCCGGCAAGCTTGCTTAACAGTAACCTCCGTTGAAGAGAGTTGTGCAACGATAATTAAATGATCTTTTTTATAATATTGTACAGTTTGTATTAGTTGGTACTTGAGGACGTTTTAAGAAAATATTGTGGACTGACTTGAGGAAATATTCATGTTTGAAAGTAATTACTTGGAGAAAAAGCACATGTGCTTGCTTCACAACATGCCAGTAGATGAACGAAATCGTTTGGCTTTATGAGCTCGGAACACGAAACTTTGACATCAGTTGTAGAGAAAAATGAATATTTTTAATGGGGTATAACATCAGATTACAAGACAAACTCTTACAGTGTTTACAGTATCGAAATACAGTTACAGTATTGGTTGAATGAAACATATCGTAATTGCACCACTAGTAAATAAATGTATTACTACTGCACCATTACATTACAAATTGCTCGATAATTCAAAGCGGACTTGTGCCTCGAAGTAACAAATACATAAATAACATTAGAAGGAGAAAATGTACCCTCAACCCTTGCCATTTTTGCCATTCGCCATGTGTGTTTCTTCATTACAACAGTTAACTGTAAAAAGGCGTCACAACATTATTAATTTTATAGTTGCTTTGCCGTAATTTACGGTGTTTCCGCGGGAAATTTACGGCTAGGAAAACCGTATGTTGTTACGAACTTGCGATAAATCTGATTTAACTAACTATAAAATCAAACCCGCGCGTTTGTAGTTAAGTTTCGAGTACGCGTTGATTTTTCTCGTGGCACGTCGTTACACATACGCGGCGTGCGTGCACGGCCACTCGCGACGTTTACGCAGCGCTGCATTTATATGTGTAATCGCCGACATGCGGCGTCCACGCGGCTCTGCTATTCGCACCGGACGTCGATGATTATAAGCTACATAAACATTTGCCGCGCATATTATTTCTGCGTCACTTCTCCTTTTTTCTCTTCGTTAGTGACCGGTTAGCAATTCATTTCTGTCGCTCGCCCGTACGCAGACACGTAGGTTAAAGTCCTTTGGGGCGAGGCGATTGCTCGCGCATTAGTCACAGGCCCACGTGTATGTTATACATATAGACGTGCGCACCCACGTGCGACAAGAATTGAATCAAAAGCTAATATCGCGCAGCCTGTTTGCTGACCGCCGATATTGGCACGCACGACGCTCCGCGCATTCTCCTCGTCTCCTTAATTCACGTTCATCATCCCGTTTCGCGCATCAATTTGCATCGATTAATCGCGATGATTAATCGCCGTTGATCATGTCAAATAAGCACGTGTATTTTACGGTGGAGGAGGAGGGTACATTTGTAACAGTGCTGGCGAGTGGAACGATCGAACTGAAAGGCAGATACTGACGCGAACGTTCGTAATCGCTATTGTCGTTACCGGTAACGAATGAAAAATCGGCTCGGCCCCGGACGCGGCGAGGCGTTTTTGTCACCGAAAAAACGCTGGCAATCGCGGATTACGACTTTGAAAAAGTTGATTAGGGTCAACAAGCGGAGATGACTCCGTGCGTATAAAACGCGGTTTATAATCGCCGTACAATCCCAACTGCGAGCGACCGCAACAGCGCTAACGACAAAGCAACGGACGAGCAGGTGGCATGCGGCCGCCGCTCATCCGCTTGCCAATCTTTAGCCACCGCCGTGACCCTCTTTCCGTTTCTCGCCACTTAGCAACCCTCGACTCTTACGCTCTTTGAGTACGTTGATTAAGAAATTATGAGGAAGTTACACAACGCGACCTTTTCTCCGAAGGCCAACAAAGCGAACGTTTTTCGCCACATTTTTCAAACGCCAATTCCCTTATTACTTTTTACGTTCGTTTCAACGTAGCAACGATTTTTATACATTTATTATCCGTAGTTTCGTACTATTTTTTCCCTATGGGATATGCTTCGATGCTTCCATGAACGATCGCGGCTCCTTCCACAATTTCTTCCCCGGCGTAACCAGCAGCCGCAGAAACGTCGCGGTGAACATTAATACGAACCGCTGACTAAGCCATTTTGTTTTTCGCCAAAAGCGAGAGGATCGCTATTCAATTTCCCTGGAACTTTTCTTTCGTAATTAAATAATCCTATTACGCCCAGCCGTCTCTTTCTCTTTGGCATTCGGAGCCGTCGAAAATTCTCGTCGGAATCCTTCGGAACGAGATTCGCGAAACCGTTTGCCGCGAATTAGCAATTAGCTTTCCTATATTTCAGGAGGAGTTCTTACTCGGCCCTCCGGCCGCCTCTTCTCTCTCGCTCTCTCCCTCTCTCTCTAGCTTCCCATCTCCCTCCCTCTTCCCACGAAGGGTCATTACGACTTCCTGGGCGTCGTGGAACGACGAGAAAAAGAAGAAAGGATGCAATATCTCGCGTGCGCTCTAGTTCGAGCCGACGGAAACAACGCGGTGGTGTTTGTACGGGGTACGCACCGCGCCATTAGACCGCGAGAAAATAAGAAATCGGCCGGTCCTGCGGTCTCGCTTTAATAATCGAGGTCCATTGGCCGGCGATGGCTTTTTACGAAAACCGCGGCCGGTTGAAAGAGGCCGAGCGGAGGGAGGACACGCTATGTAAATATACGCGGGCCCCGCGTCAGCGACAGGAGTGTGTTTTTGAATACAAAGACCGCCTGTATTTATCTATGTCGTGTGCATCGGCCGGAGAATGTTAATGTAAAATTATTCCCCGCTTTTTCGTGCGAATTCGTCCTCAAAGTTTCCCACGTTTCTGAAAATTGTCTGCATGCGCGCGTCTCGCGGATACAATGCGCACTTATTTTAATTGGCGCGATCGTTTCTTGCTTTGTCAACCAATCACCGGTCATACGATAATCTCATAATTTCGTACGAATCATCTCAACTCGGGCGTTTTTACACAACGATACGATTTCCTGAACACGTTCCAGTTCGAGCGCATACCACCGCAATTACAAAACGTGGAAAGTTGGCAAAAAGGTTAAGAAGAGGAGGAAGAAACCGGCCGCGGCTTTTCGTATGATGATGCGCACACGTTAAAATTAACTACCGGCGAAGTTGACCATTTCCCACTGAAAACTGCAATCGACTTTAATCTCAAGTGCCCGACGACGCGCATACGCATGATAAAAATGTCCGCGCGCGCAAGAAGTCTCCACTCGGCAGCTCGCGAGGATACACGAAAAGGGTGGGGTTGATTAATGACCGAGGAAGGAACAAGTAAATACTGGCCGATGCTGCCACGTCACGCGCGCACTTCAGTTTCAGCGTACTCGCCAGAAACAGCCCTGAAACGCTCGTATGACTTTCATTTTTTAAGATTGGTTACCGATGCTGCAAAAAAGTGACTGCGTGATTAATGACGTAAGTAGGTCTGCCTTTGCGGCGAAGCGCGCCACACTCGCTAACGAATGAGCTTCTCACCGCGCCGATAAAGATAGATCGGCGCGTACGCTATTGATGCGAGAAATCGGGCAAATGGTTGACGAATAGTACCAGACAACGCTTTGTATTGAGAAGTCGGACTAGTCGCGTTAACGACAATCTCAGGTTGATTTATCGAGGTTGGGGTTACACGAGACTTATATTGGTCCGGCAACAATTTTCGGTTGTCTCAACAACGGTTTTTCGAGTTATAAAAAGTTGTCGTGATTTTACCAATCAAATGTTACGATTAAAAGTTGTTCCACGAATTCACCAAAGAATATACATGACGAAGAGTACAATAATCATCCGAAAACACGGATATTGAATTTCTCCCTCGCATCGCGTTATTGGCACAATAAAATGTCACGTTCGCATTTTTTTAAGAGGAGTAAGCATTTTCGCATTGCCAAGCCAAGCCTGAAAAATCCAGGCTCAATATTTGTCATCGATTTGTGAAGCTGCCTATACACGGCCTTGTTGAAATTACGAAGTAGTCTCCGGAGAGTTTGAACGGCACGGTAAACACTGCGGAGTCTTGCCTTCTGCTTTCTGCTCCTTCCAGATTGTTGACTTAGCATACTCTTCCTCGACGCTGCCATGCCCTTCGGCAGGGGCGTAGACTTAAAGAGAGATGCTACGGACTAGATATATATATCACGGGAAAATATCGCGCAATGAAGCACGGTCGTTTACCAGAAATTCACTGTACACGCCACACCGCGTACAAATTTACATTTATTTGAATTATAAGACATTTATATCAATTCTATAACGTCGCGAGACACGCATTTGCATAAACGAAGGTGTGAAATTAAAACTTTATGGTCGATTTATTTACCAATAATCATGCGTTTCATTATGAAAACGCCGCGACTGCGCTATCATTAACGACATAGTAGTCTGTAACTACGAGTGAAATGTTGCGACCACGGACATATTCCGCAAAGAAACACGTACCGTTACAAAATTAATTTATGGATAACTATGTAACACTTATCGCGTTTTCCGATCAGATTAATGTAGACCTCTTCGCGATTAAGCTTTACGACGCTGAAAAACTCAAAGTGGCCGAAGTGAAAAATCGGATGTGGCAGCTTTTTGCATTGCGGAAAAAAGAGCAAAAATCGTTATCTTCGTGATCGAAATCAGGATGTATTTGGCAAAAGCGTGAAAAATATCTAAAGATTATTCGAGATTTAAACAACGTGTTGATTTTTATTATCGCTGATAATGATACATAAATGCGGTAGATGCCGACAATTTTGATGCATTTATCGTGTGTAGGCTTCCTTTGATATCACCAATGGAAAATTGTGTATTCAGTTTTCCCGTCTCATAACCTCGAAATAGCCGGTTTCATCTAGGTGACAATGCACAGCGAGGAGATTTCATTATGGCATTGTTCGTGCGAGAGTCGTAAATTATTGGCACGACTTTACCAAAGTGATTACGCAAGTTGGAATTCGAAGCTTGCCATGCGTCTTCTCACGGCGCCAAGTTCTGATGCGAAGTTCGAAGGCAGAACAAAAGCCACGAGCGGAATCCGCGAGTCGCGGTAGGCCAGTGCAAGGAGCTAATAATTTCGCAGTTGCCAACGCCGCGAGGTATTTCGGTAGGGTATACGAAATGGTTGTCTTTACGATAACAGGCAACAGAGAAGAAGAAGAGAGAGAGAGAGAGAGAGAGGGCCGAGGAAAGCAAAAAGAGAGCGACAGTCTGAGCTTCGAGGCAAGAAGGACCTCGTTTTTCGTTTCATTCGTTCCGTGAAGCATCGGCAATAACAGCGTCAGCTCTTGAATTCGCAGTTTCGAAATCAGGCCCGTATAATAACGTCTCGGGAGCGAAATAGGCTGCGGCCCGGGGCCTTGGTCAGCCTCTCTGCCGGCCAAGTTCCGCAAAACATGAAGGCGGCAGAAGGACGAAGGTGGGAGCGTCGGAAGGAAATTATGCAGATTGCAGGCTTCGGCCTGATGGGCCTTGATGGGGCCCGGTACTACGTGATACGCAGGATGAGACGTGCCGGGCATATATCGGTGCCCAGCGGTCAGCATCGGCTCCGTTCGCGAGAGAGCGCGATCTAATCAGCAGAAAGAAATTTGCTGCCCATATTAGATTCCACTTTCGATCAGGCCTTGCTTCCTTCCGGTCCTTTTCTCTCATTATAAGCGGCAAACGAGTATCTGAAACGGATGCAAGCACCGGGTCATGGGTTGCGTTCGCGCAATTTTCTTTCTCTCGCTTTTACGAGCTTGCCTCTTTGCGGAACGGACTTCGGTTATATTGATTGAAATTTGATTCTACGGCACTGCGATTCGCGGATCATGGCTTTTACATTTTTGTAGTACGCTGGTCGAAGCAGCCTTTGTTCGTTTGAGAACAATACGCTGAGGGAAATCGAGAATGTAATGGCAACAATGATTTATTGTTAACTGCGTTCTAATCACGGGTACAGTGCCCTTTGATTTACACAATAACAATGTTCGGGGACGACGAGTTTGCTTTGGACATAAACAAGTATTGTATGTCAACATGCAAAGGAATAGCTGCAATGCTTTCATAACTTTTGTAAATCAATTGTTTCAACCTTCCAATCAAAAAAAAAGTGTGGAAAGTTTGAAAAAAATAATAATGGAGGGAGTGGGTTGGTATGATGAAAGCAGACTACAAAAATTGTTTATAAAATATATATAATTGTTTACTGGTTGATGATGTAAAGAATTGTGGTAAATGCATATTCTTTTTCATTATCAGTCATCTCTTCATGTAGTCTTGTTTTTGTCAACAGACCAAAATATTTTTGTAATAATTTCGGTCTATTAATGATAAACTCAATTCAAAGGAATTCATGATTTTTCACATGTTTAATAAAATTTACTTACTACATTTATCACACTTTTATTGTATTAGTGAATCTACTGATTTGAATGCCAAAGTACATAATTTTGACCTTCTTTACTTTGAGTTTGAGGTGCACTTTAATTAATCGTGCGTATATTGACAGTAACGATAAGAAGTTAGCATGACAAGAACTGTAAGTAATAGACTTCATGAAAAACCAAAGATTTAAAGCGCAAAGCACTGTAATTAATATCCGCAGAAGTCATTACAATTTGTAAAAGGAAGCTTTGGAACTAATGGTAGGCATAAAATAAGGTTTAGAGATTCATATGAGGAACATATAATTGGCGTGTCAAGAAATATGCGTCTACATCGAACACGGCTTAATCTGGATGAAATCGTTACATTACCTAACGCCTTAATCAGTAAGTTAATTGTAATGTCTTATTTCCTTTTACACGCATTCAAAATAGCTGCGTGACACTTCATTTTGCTACGCGAATTGCTTCAAAGTGAATCTCCCGAGCTCTTATTTTCCACCCAGGTGAAAACTATACGTACGAAATTACACCCGTTCTATATTTTACGATACACAATTTACCATTCTTACATAATTAACTGTATTCTATCAATTGATATACATTTGCAATTATTCTCATAATTTTCATCGGAACTAACGTTGGCCAGAAAATTAATTGTCGATGAAGGCCTTCGTCAGGGAAAACGTAATGAAAAAGCGAGTAGTACGTTACATCCGCTTTTTTCAGGCGAGACTGGTCTGGCACGACTGTAAAGCATTCTCGAATGGGCGTAATGGTAAGCCGAGCGTCGTTGGTATGCACGCGCGAATAATAACCCGCGTATGTACGCTCGCGCCCGCATCTGCGTGATGTTCGGTAATCAGGGGCATCATTTACGAGATCGTGTGATACCCGGGACTTCTTCGCACGACATTAGTTACGCGACTACGCTGCATGACGGGCGACTGTCAAGTGTCAGGGTCGCCTAGCGAGGAACATCGCGAACCAGTGTCATACCGGGCAAGCTGCTCTTGTCATCCCAGTATAACTACCTTCTAACGAGCTTCAGGTTTTTCATTA
>JABFPT010000806.1:23977-34381 GCA_022817245.1 Nixonia krombeini | reverse complement strand
CCCCGACCGGCTTACCCGCGACCAGGCTGCCGGGGATACGTGGGAGCATAGAGGAGACGCCGGTAGCAGGCAGCGGGGACTGTAAGCCGAGTCGAGTCGACCGGCGACGGGACAATGAGCGCAACACTGCTCTGCGTCAAACGACGAGACCAGACCAGACAGTGACCTCTTTGTCCCGGTTGCCAAACGGACAGCTCAGCGCGAGAATTGCACGAACGTGGCCTCCTCACTCGCATTCTCCGGACTCTTCTTCTGCAAACGAGACCACGACCTTTGCTTGACCTTTGCGCGTAGTGCGCGTGCGCAAGCACGTTGCCGATGTTGCAATAACAAGTGACTTTTTAGGTGTTGAGAAACGCCGGGCGAAATGCACGGCTGCCGGAGTCGATGACAAATTGGCTTTTAATTCGAATCGTCCCAGTCTCTGGTGTGGAGGGACGACGTCGATAGGTCCGCAGAGATATAGACGAAGGACGCGTATTTTCGCAGAATACGCGCGAAGCCGAAGGAAAGCTCTTTTCGGGACTGTCCGTAGATAGAGATTTCCCTGTTCGAATAGTCGGTTTACAACGTCGCTTCGTTATAAAAGCGTTACGTTCGTCGGGGAACTTAATTGTCGCAAAACGTCGATTCGCCGATCACCGGCGGCCGACTGCCAGCCGCCGGCATTCGCCAGTCTTGCTCAATCCGTCGCAACCTTTCAAAATGGCGAGCCTTCCTGTTTCTTCGCTGCTGAAGAACGCCTTGCACAAACACCGGTCGGATCGCTTTTCATCGCCCGTCCCCACACCTCCCCTCCCTCATTTCGCGTAATTGCACTATCAATCGCCCTCCGCTTCGTTCTCGTTACACCGTGTTTTACGATTCTCGTCTTGAACAAATTCCGGGAAGTCGGATCGATCGTAAAATGACGTCATTTTTCTTTTTTCTCTCCTTTCGTCACGATTTATACCAGACGTTCTTTGCGCCTGTTTCTTTGTGTCATTGACACGTGAATTCGCATGTGAGTTGTACACCGAGCCATTTAGATTCTACTCAAGCGAGCTGTTTTGTCCACCTCGATTATTACAAGCGGGGCAGTGAAGTTCAATCGCGACCAAGCATGTCCACGCGAAACGTTCGGAACAAAGTAAGGAGGCGATACGGACCCGCAGTACCACAAACGGTCATCTGCGTTGACTCGCGTTAAGCGAGAAAGGAACCTTGGATGCAACTGCAACGGGTTGGACGTACAAACGAACCGCGTACGAGTGTCATGCGAGCCTCGCATGAATGTCATGTGAACCTGATTTGGTTGCCACATAAACCTCATACGGATGTTACGTAAACCACATCACGTAGACCTCACTCGACAACCGCGAGATTTTGTTTTATCATTTCTGTCATTTCTCGCTCGTAAGTAGAGGAAACGTGATTTCTTACGTGTCGTAATTTTGTCATCCTGCGGTGGCCACGCGACGCTGACGATACGAAGATCGTTTGACAAAGATAGCAACGACTGGCCGTTTTACATCGGAAGTCCCCGTTTTACTGCACTCGCAGTCCGATAATTGGGCGCTGCCTAAGGAAGGCAACGAACTTGTTTCCTTTCCTTCGACCCGATACATTCGTTCATTGAATTATGCACGATCACATTCGCCAAGTGCGATTCAAAGATCAGATTCAGTACCCGTGTTTAGTTCATAATTAACTACACTTCTCTCGCCGTCAGTTTGTTTACTACGAAGGCAAATCGCCTTCTGGACACTTTACGAGCGAAAAATTATGAATGAACTGTCGATCATAAAAAGGGGGACGAGATGCAACGGATATTGCATGAAATGTTGAAGATCGTGTACGATGATATACGACTCGAGCACATTATCTCGTAACGCATACACGTGTAATTGGGTCGAAGTCGGGGCATTTGTCGACTTGTCGACCAATGCATCAGATAAGCATAAATAATGTCTTCAATTAAATCGAACACTAACGCGTGATTTTACAACGCTCGTGAAAATCACCGGAAAACTATCGCCAATCAATCCGCGGTAAGCAAGCAAGTGGGCAAGTATCGATAACTGCAGTAAGTAACGCCGCCGCACCGTGGCGAGTATCCGCAGTCGGCGGGTTGTATCTGTTCGGCAGCAACGCTTGCCGCCTATTGACAGTCGTCCTTGGAAAGTATGTATCCATTTACAGGATGTATTAAATTATGCTTTACGCAAGCCCGCGTTACACCGATCTAATAACGAGTAGCGACTGTTGGCCAAATCTGCGAGGGAGAACCGAGCACGGTCGCACAATTCGTGCATTTCCCATCGCGCATTCATTTCTTTGATTTATTGCCGATTTCTTTCTTTCGACCTTCTTTCGTAGATCGCGCAGCGCAACGGGAAAGTCGCGCGATATTCGATTCGCGTAAAAGTAGCGTAACATATCGAATTTCGACGATTTATCGTATCGTCATTTATTCAGCTACGTACAAATGGAAAATTTTACTCATTTATTTATTTCCACCTTCAGTAAGACAATAGTTGTCCGATAATGTTCACATTTGCAATTGTTTATTTATCATTCAGGGCAGGTATTGAAATCGCGTTTGCCGAAGCTCCGGTTTTTCCATAAAACGCTTGCGGCTTCGACGCAGAGTCGAGTTAGTGCGACCAAGTTAAGGCCCGCAGTTTCGCGGTTGTTGTATTATTCCGAATGTGACGGTGGCGCTGTCACGTCGCGCGAATTTCCTTTTTGCGGCGTGTCATTGCGTCAACGCGCTCGTAGCGGCGCCCGCAAGAGCTCTAGGTCGCCATATTCTCCTGTGCGAGCGCGCGCGCGCGTCTCTTGTATACGTGCATACACGTGTATGTGAACAGCATACACTCGCCCCCCGCCCCGATGAAACTAGCCGCCGAGTTCTCGCTGCTGATGTGTAATTGAATACGCGGTCCACGTGTTTTTGTGCCACCGGCATTCAGTCGTTATTTACAAATTGTTACGCGGCTGTTTACGGCACTTGGCGAACGTTTACGAATATCGGCGTCGCCGGTGCGTTGCGCAACTCGGCAAAAGCGACTGTCGCGCTTCTACGACTCTCATGTCACCTGCGTAATTACGAACGTTACCGCGCGATCGCCGATAGATCGTTGTATTGTTGAGAATGGCCAAACGTAGTTTAACAGTTAGGTCAAACGTAGCTTAACACTTTCCCCGCGGTAGCAAATTCTTTTCGCGGCAACGACAGGCTCATTTGAGATTAATTTCACGCTTTGTCAACTTCGTCGTATGTCTTCATCGAGCCTTTATGGAAGCGGTGGTATCCTTACGCGCGGGAGAACGCCGTGTTTCGTACTGAGTCTGTCGAATTTATTAAAAAAGTCTGGAAAGAGAAGAAACGTGAAAGAAAAGGAGAAGATTTCGCGGACATGAATATCAACGCACGTGACTAGAGTACGAAGGGGAGGCTGTTTGTGGGGAGGCGAAGCGACAAGCGTCACGAGCAGGTCTTCGCGTTCGTCACGTTGCGTCTTGCGTTGCACACCGCGGTGGCAGGGTTGTGCGGTGCGCGTGTGTTGGACGGCGGGTGCACGCGGAAGACATCGTCGTCGAGAGTGATGCGATTCGAATAAGCCCGAGACGGCGGAGTAACGAAATTGTCGTCGCGCTGTACGCATAAACGTATCTCCCTGGCACGTAGAATTAACCGTGTTGTGATTACTTCAGCTCGCCGAGAAAGGGAATCGCGGAGAAAATCTCGACTGTGCTTGGAAATTAAATCAATGAGCTTCGCTAATTGACTTTTTCAACAATGTAGGCTTGCTCGAAGGGAAATTGTTGCGTGTTGAACTTTAATGAAGGAGCTGCGGCGGCTGTGTCACTACGACAACCGCAACGCTGCCACCATGTATCGTTATATAAGTATTCCTAATACTGTTACTTAATAACAGTGACTAACCTGTACTCGTGTGTTTTACGCTTTTATGTATTTATTGTAAGCGCATACTTTGCAGCGACCGCGAGTTCTCAGGTGAGGTAATGCGATGGCGACTGTCGATGTTTTTCGATCCGAGCTACAATTACGCGTAAGGCAGGTCACGAGCTGGTTGACACGTAAACGCTGCAAAAACGACAAGTGTTTTATCCCTAGAAGCATAAAAGGCGCTTACGTTTCACCGTTAATTGGCTTCTGATCGCGTCGTTGGAAAGAACGAAGAATAGACTAATTTCATGGTGACAATCTACGGTTTCGATGCGTCGATCACGTGACATTCAACGTGTAATTAATAAAACTTACAACATTATTAAAATTCATTATATGTATATATATATGATGAATTTTAATAATATATATATATATATATATATATATGTCAAGATACACTACGAGAGAACTTTGTTATGAAGAAGAAGCATGATCGAGGGGTAATATGCATCTATTTGCATTGGTATCGTTCCTTCGACGATCAACCATACAAATGAAATTCTTCGCTCGGCTGGAGATCTATAAAGATGCATCTTATGTGTTGCAGGCTGGATACTTGAGTACATCGCGATAGAGTATATCGCGCGAAACTATCGATTGTCGATCCATTTCTCGTGCATGGAGCAAGGATTATTCTTAGCGGTACGCTGCTCGAATTTCTCCCCCGCGATACTTTCTCACGGTACGATTAATAATCGTTTCTATGCATTTTTCTCCATTTCCTTTACAAACCGCATAAAAGTTAAAGAATGATAATTGCAGTAATGCGAACAGTTTGATACAAGTGCAACTCAAGACGATTATTCAACGTTTATGTAACGCGTCGTTTATCGTCTGAGGAAGGTTTCGATTCAGAAGTTCGAATCTTCTCGAAACAAATGTTGTGCGAAAAAACCGTCAATTTTTTCCAGTTGATATGCAATATTTAGTGGATAGCAAATACCGATATGGCAACATACATTGATGTGAAAATGACGAAAAGAGAAGCGAGAGGAAAGTCTGGTGCCGTGCACGAAGCTGTTCGTTGGCCGCGGGGACTCAGTCTCGCTTCAACGCGTTGATGAAATGTATCGGCAACATGGCCCGTTATTTCGCTCCAACGAGCATTAAATCAGCGCGGGAGAAAACCGACGTTTGCTTTTTGCGTTATTACCGGATCGACATTTTCCAACGGCGGAAGCATACGCAAGCCCTCGTTATCGACGACGCTCGTGGAGAGTTTGTAAAAGCGAAGGGAGGGAGGGAGGGGGGGGAGCGGGACGGTCGGGTTGTCAAGCTGTCGAGCAGCCCAGCCATCCAGCCTTCGAGCGTTCGAGTTATCGAGCTGTCGAGCTGTCGGACCCGACGCGAGTGTTTATGCGCCGAGCTCTATTTACAGTGGCCAAGGGGCTACTTTCATGAGGCGAGAAAAGTCGTCTGCCCAAGACGTAGGCGGCGTTCGACTGGCGACTGGCGACTGGCGACTGGTGACGTTTGCTTCCGTCTCTACACCGGACGGGGGCGACGCGAGGTCCACCTCGAGATACAGATGTAAACTGGATGTCGAAAGCAGGAGAGAGAGAAAGAGAAAGGGATTTGGAAACGCAGTTTCTCGTTTCACTTCGTCCAGGGGTGGCAGCGAAGACACGTACGGTACGAGCGCGCCCACACGGGATACCACACGGCCGAGCATCGCGCACCTTTCGAATGCCACGGCGATTGGTACATCGACGCCGCGGACGTTATCTCCGCGCGATTGTTTCAGCATCGTCGATTGTCTCGCAGCGAGGTAAACCGCCGCTCTTAACATCGACTTTTCACTTTGCCGTTTCCTCGCCCAGTATTGCGCCAGACCGATTTGCCGTGACGAACTCGGATCTCGTTCGGCGGTCCGATGGTCCTTGCTTCGACGCTTGCTCGAATTGTTCCTCGAATGTCGTGCCAAGTTGGATGGGTAAGCATTTCGAGAAGTGACGGCAATAGCGACGACGGCGGCAGCCAAGGCTCGTGTCGAAAGTTTTAATTACAGCGAAGAAGGACGTTGTAATTGAAGCCATGGATCGTCACGCTGTCGGCGATGCCGGTTGTCGGCGGCGCGAAACCTCGATCCGTTCCAGCGCCGAGTAGAATGCCTCGATGAAAATCCGACGGATCAAATAACTGCGAAAGAATCGAGCCTGCACGCACTGACCTACGACGCTCGAAAGATGCGTGTTCGCCTCGCTGCACTCGGAAAGCGATCTCCGGCGAGGAGATACATTGTGGGGTAAGTGGGTCGTTTCCAGTCGGCCGAAGCCGATTGACGCGCGCCTCGATCAAATACGAGGAATGGTGTGTTAAATGTCGCTGGGCTGACTCCGCTTATCGATTACCAACGGCTCAACAAATTAGCACACGTTTCAACACACTCCTCTGCTACATCGGATTATGAGAAAACAACGACGTTACTGATAGGGTTTTTCCCTAAGGAGAGGTAGGAAGGTGTACGTGATTCGATAAAAATAATTGACAAAAACTTAATAAGAAAAACGGTTACATGGGAAAATAGAATAAGTCTGTAAAGTAAGAACTGAAGAAAAACCTGAATGGAAGTGGAATGTTCCGTTTTGTTACACTTGTTTGACGCGGTTATATGGCCCATCTTTTTTAGGGTATATTTATTGCTGAGATACGATGCCCACGACTGCAAAAAGTTGAAGAACAAATGTTCGTAGTAATGCAATACAATAATATGTGTGCATGTACATACATATACGTATACATATTGGCAGGAAGACAGAACTGAAAGTTTAGGTGGAAGGAATGTAAATGATAAACAGTTATCGAAAGCAACTAAAAGTGTGGCGGACCACAGAATCCCGTTAAAGAAAATCACAGTTCCGGTTTAGCTTATGTATATATAATAATATAATCTGCTTTCTAAGTATATTATAAGATCTACTCTCCTAACTCTACTGTTTGTCAAACTACAGTATTTAACAAAACGATCCGAGAAAGAACTCATGTATGTTTAACAAGGTTACTTTAATAAGTATATACATTGAATAGTATACATTGTTTAACTCAGTTTTGCACATCTACGCGTATTTATATCCAGTATTGTTAATTAATCTTTATTCTTAATAAATCATTGTATAGAAAAAATTACTTATCTACGCTATTAATTTATTTCAGACTTCACATACTTCGATTTCACCTTGTATAGTTCACGTAAAAGACTTTACGCGGGTACCGGCAAAAATGGACAAATGGTGGCGTCAGTATCACTGTAATTCCTGACAGTCCAGTGGTCATTAGTTTGTCAAATTTTTTTCCACAGTTCGGGACGTAACACGAGAAAAATGAGTTTGCATTCTTTTTCAACTTTGTACCGTGCGTGGACCAAAGAATATTATATAGGACGAGACAAAGCGAAAGTTTGCTTTTCTCGTCATTAATACTTTTTCTTTTCCATGCATAGCTAATTACCCGAATGATTTCCCTTTACGAAATCAAACTGTGAAATGAATAATCCATCGTGTATGTTACAACGTGCGCCAATATCGCGGTTTGACACGCTTGCGCAAAAGGACCCCTCATCAACGAGAAATACATTTGAGTCGATATCGAATTCATCGGTGCGCTGCAAAACGCGATGTATATCGGTGTGCAAAATCGACAACGTGGTCGCGTCAATGACGCGCATCGTCGTCGATAACCGTACCTCGCCGACGGACCGTTATCAGGTCGTAACGGTCTCACATCGCGATCACTCCATTTTCCAAGAAAATGCCGTCCTCAACACACACCGCCACTTTCATCAGCACACGCGTTGCCTCATCGGAGCCAACTTGCAAGGGAACAAGGAGGATATCATTAGGGGCTCTTCCAGTCGGGGCTTCGCCTCGATACTCTCTGATCCATAGAGAGGCGATGAATTATTTATCCGGCGGATCTGCAGCGAGTCTTGCTAGCAGCCGCGTGTCAGGCTCTCCTCCCCCCCTCCTTCTTTTCCTCCTCCTCCTCCTCTTCCTCCTTCTTCTCCTCCTCCTCCTCCACCTCTTCCTTCACCTCCTTCTTCATATTCTTCATTTTTTCTTCTTATTTGCATACCATTACATTTTACGAATCGTTATAAATATCACTCGTAAACGCAGCGCCGATCGTCGATGATGTTCGATTAATCCCGATTGGAAATTACGATTGTACCACCTCGCAGGCGGGGAAAAGTGAATGGCGTTCAGAGAGACGCGCTTTAACCGGATGCACGTATTCGGCATTCTAATTTCGGCGCGAAATTAGAACGTGACCGTGATATGGAGAAACTCGTATTAGTTTGAAAAATACCGATGCCGCATATCAGATCAATTTCGCATCGTTTGTCTACGCCCTGAGTTATCAAAGAATCGAACAGCGAAAGCGTGAGTCATTTCGCCTTTTCTATGTCGCGAAATCAGCGGCAAGCGACATCGATGCGCCAGCAACTGCCGTCAAATGTTCCATTTCGTATTCAGTGCCGGATGTGCAATTTTTGCTAAACCGTCTAATAAATATCGATTTATATGTCGATCCATATATATTACCTTTTGATGTAACCATTAAATTATCGATATCGATCGACATGTCAACTGAGCAAGCGGCCTGTTCGTTTACAATTTTTTGGGGCGTGTCGACTCACGTGATGGTTACACAATGGCTAGTCAATTCACAATGCCGACTTTGTCTTTCTTTTATGGCTTAATACTCGCATATTTTACATAATTCGAATTCAGCGGCACTGGAGCGAAGTTTACCGGTAAGCTAACCTGAGAAAGAAAAGGAAGCAGGCATGATTGTTAATGTGACGACGAATGATGCTTTGAACACCGCGTATTAGTCTTCCTTGAGTATGAAAGGCTCCTTATGCAGTTGGAATGCACAATTATTGAAGTTGCATTTCACAGTCGGAAAACTGTTTCTGCAGACACAAGAAACACGAAGATGGATATTCAGAGAACGGCAATCGAGAAATTGCCAAGCTGCTGCTTGTTATATTTACGAGATTTAGCGAAACAATTCACAGGATTGCGATTCTATGACGAATTTAACCGAAAAGGTTTCAAAGTCCATTTGTTCCTAGATTATAGAGTATGAATTTTTGTCTTCATTTAATTTTACAACCGCCCGGTAAGAGATTAGTCTTAGTTGCATCTATCTTTAATCGAGATCATTGAAGCAGGAATTCACAAAAGACGGAGAAGAGACGACTCACGTTAATATTTCATTTATCCAACGCAGTTAAATCTTGTTCGATTTCAAAATACAAGCTTTGCAAATATAAAAAAATCTTTCATAAATTATATTTTTAACTGGGTACTTGTTTCCGCCATACGCAACCATTTTCTATTTTGGCGAAATAAACAACGGTCTCCTGACATTGATCATTTACAAAATGGGCCATTAAGTCTCATTTTGGTCTTGTTTTCCAGAAAATGTGAGATATTAACAATTACGGCTTTGATTGACGTAAATATGCCTGCGGAAAACGCATTTGCAACTTTTAATACCATCTCTTTTAAAATCATTTATTCTTGCTCCGCCTTTCGTAACAACATAAACTTTCGTTTTGTACAGCTTGTTTGTTATTATACTACAGTATAGTCACAAAATATAAATATAATGTAATACACAAATAGTACAGTTACTCTGTACTAATCAGTTTTCTGTACAATATTTATTGCGTCCTATACTGTTTATCGCAACATTATGAAAAAATAAATTGTGGAGATAATTTATATATTGATTCAGGTCATGGAAATGGCCTATGATCTTACCTGTCAAATAATTCATTAATTTCGCGTTAACTAGTACGTAGGAATTAACAATTATAACAATTAAAATTTTTTATTACATTAGCGTTAAGTTTCCTATACACATATATTGCTGTATCATGAGAATTTCTTTTCCTTTCGTAAAACTTTCATGTGTTTTGCGCTATTGAGCAACGTCAATCTCGCAGAAAATAAAAAGAAGTCCACTGCCCCAGACAGCCATTGTTATGTTGTGCAACGCAAACTGTGAAAGTTAAATTAGGTCCTGCCGAAAACATCACTCGGACAATTCTTTTGTGTAAAGCAAGAAAAATATGTAACGTTATTTCTCTTGCTCTATTTCAATGTTGATTATTCAACTACATATGAATCTTACGAACTATTTGACATCTTACTGTGAGAAATTACAGAAAGTGAATAATGCAATAAAACAAAAACACACACACCTCTATTTTATTTTTTCAGGTTTCATGTAGGAAATTTCAGGTGGAATCAACTTTTTATCTTTAATTAGCTAAATGAAGATAATTTGTGTAACGTAAATTTAATGTGAGGACTTATTAAATTAATTGGTTTAATGGTCGAACAATAAGTCGCTGCATTGAAGTGTCGAACGTTATTTGTGAAGGTTCTTTTCTCCGTTGCAGACGTTTGGGCGAGGATGGGAGGCTGCGTGTC
>JABFPT010000805.1:3501-15875 GCA_022817245.1 Nixonia krombeini | reverse complement strand
CTGAGTTATAAATAACGCCAGGTCTTATAAAATTAACGCAACATTCATTGAACAAACATAGTGATAAACGCACGACAAGATATGCAATCGTGTTTTTGACATTCTAGTCATTTCAGAATTTTGTCAACAATCTTTATCTCTTATTCAATTAACACGCAGACAGTGCAAGGCTTGAATCGAGCAGTGGAATCATGGCCAGTAACAGAGCCAGCTTTTCATTTATTTCTGAATGAGCCGGTTATCGAAACTTTGTATAAACGTTACCATTGAAGCAAAGCATTTGACCCGGTCTCCAATATAGGAAAAAGTCACAGCCGATTAATCTTTTCCGGCGTACAATGATTTTCTGTTCAAAATGACACTGTCGCTCTTTGTATCCCGGCTGCGGTGACGCTGAAATTCCGCAGAGAGCAACAACGAAAGCAAATAACGAAGACATATTTTTAACCGCTAATTAGGCGCGACAATTTTAGCGACTGTTTCGCGCTTCGGTGTCTACCGTTTCGGCGCCTCCGTCCTTGATATATGAAAAAATGTCACGTGTTTAAATGACACGAAATAATACGGGTATATTTATACTAGGAACAAAATTGCTTTAAACTTTTAAGAACTTAAAAAAAATGAAATAGTTAAAGCAGACACAATTTGGCTAATGTTAGGTTTCACGAACTATCGTAGACGATTAGAAATTGATTATGTTTATAATGGACTATTACGGAAGTCACCGTGAGCAACGTTACCCAACAAAAAAGGCCACGACGATGGCTTTCAATACACGATGTTCGCCGGAGAAAATAATGCGCGTAATATCGACGATGTGCCTCGCCATGTGTTAGGTTACATGTAGCGCAGTGTAACGAGTACGCGAAGCGGATTTGCAATTCAAGCGTCTCAAACGTGTAATACGTAAAATCGAGAGTGCGCGCGGACGGAGGGGGAAGAAGAAAGGAATCGGGTATAAAGGATAAAGAGCGGACCATAGATCGTGCGTTGCATAAATTCAGACATTTTCTCGATCGCAAGAATAACGAGATCATTGTTTCGAAGGTATATAAGAAATGTGCACCAGCTGCGCCCATAAGCGGAGGAGTATTATGCGATACACACTTTGCAAATTTATAACTACCCCTAACTTATTCTGTACTTTAACAACGTTAAAACTCTATTTGGCAATGTGATTGTTAAAATAATCACGAACGTTCGTTCTATATGAAGTCGACTGCTTTATTTGCTTACGCTGAATAGCTTTCACCGCTAAACAATTAGTTGAATAACAAAGTTCGTAAATAATTGTACATGATTTCAATTTTAACATGAAATAATGCATTTATTATGTACAATAAATTATGCATCATTAAATTACTGGTTTTTTCTGAATTACGAATGTTTTTTTTATGTATAAATTATGGATACTATTCAAACTATTCACAAAAGTTTGATACTCTCACAAAGGTTATAAAATTCGATTAACGAAAACGAAGTTCTACATGCAGAAATTCAATTTTGAAGGACAATCTAATAAATGCCGTCAAGCACACAAATAAAAAATGTGCGCTGTCCATAATAGACCTTTCTCCTCCCTTAGACAGTTGGAATTAATTAAAACGTCAATTCGACCATTTTTTTCCCAAAGGTGTACCCAACTGTCTCGTAAATACGCTCTCCCCAGAATCGCTCAAATATTAATAACTTCCTGTGTTAAACCGCGCGACATGTGCATTATTTATTAAGAGAAATCTTCCTCGCTGTCTGTTCTTGAATAGAGCAATTACGACATTTGTTTAGAAAAAAGATACAGCAGCTGTTTGCCGAGAAGAAAGCACGTCGGTCAGAAATGAACATTGAAAAGAAGAGATGGACTCTTTTGGCGGAGTCCAGGAAAGTGGTTCAAAGGGTGGAGAAAAGTCGTCGAGGGTCAAATGCTTAATACAAAGAAATGAAGGATGTCTTTATTAGAATAGGGTCTGGATCGAATTCGATTCGTCTGCCGAAATGGCCTCTCTTCTCTGGCCACCATTCTGTCTCTTTCACGGTGGTCGTCGGTTGGAAATGGTAGAAAAAAAGAGGAGTGACTTTGGGCTCGTACCCCGTACAACCCCGCCTGTTCGCCTGCCTGCCTGACCGCTGCCTCAGCGTCCTCACTAAGATACTTATGAACAATTTTGTGCTTTCATGGTTCTTAAGGTCAAGGCTGGGCAAGAGTCGAGAGATTAAAATCACTGTAGCCTCTTTCGAACACGGCCGGCCGCCTTTCGATACTTCGTTTTTACAATGTCTTATGCAGTCTATGTTGGTATTCTGATTCGCTTCTTTTGTCGTCACGATGGAACATGCTAACTGCATTTTCACCCCATCTCATCGAGAATGTTGCAGATCTGAATTTCAATGTAATTCAATCGCTAACTCAATTATTTTTGAGTAATGCTTTTTCTTGGGTAATTAAAATTAAAAATAAAATGTCATGCTGATATTCATGTAATTCTTGCGTACAGCAAAAAGTTGTTTTCATATCCTGTCACTGAAATTTAGTCGTATTCTGTGCATCAATAAAAAGTTCAATATTTTATTGAAAGTTGTTACCGCAAAAAAGTTGTTATGCAAAAACGGAGACATTCTTTCTAATCGAGTTCGTCTCCCGAATTGGCATCAATCGTCTCGAAATTCAAAAGCTTCGGATTTTGTGCATATAATCATGAATCGCTTTCATGGAATATCTTGTAACACGCATTACAAATTCCGCAATGGCACTCCGCGTACATTTTAAATGTTGCTAAATGAACGAGACATAGGAGCAAAGACGTTTTCGTTCAAAGTAGACGCGGAGCCGAGTGTAAATGCGAGCAAACTGGCCGCGCAGTGTAATGCAAAAGTAGGTGATGAATAATGGATGGAACGTTTGAACACTTTCCATAAAATTTCTCCAATGTTCAATAAATCTGTACGAGAGTATAGGCATCAGAAGTAAAATCGTGCCCGAGCGTTTCACGATCACGAATTTGATCAACATTACATCTCATCGAAATACAATATATGCTGTTAAGAGTATTTACGATGCAGTTGAAAGATTTACACATAAATTAATTGCGATTTGAAGCTACGTGTGCAGCAAGTATATGTATATGTTTAAAATGTAAAGCATTTCACTTTTGAAATATCTGTTACGAAATGCCGTTATACAAATTAAACGAAGATATTTATTTGGACGATAGTCATATTAATTTTATAACTTGATTAATTAAACGCATTTAATAGGTTATAAAATAACTTGAACAGTAAAATAGTATTTCTTTAGTTTCCGTAAAATTATGTTTACAGTAAACGGAACAAAATCAATGGAGAATAATGTAATTACGTCAATATTCTACCCAAACCTATAACTAAATTTGCCTTTTAAAAAAGCACAGATGCCGAAAATAACCTGATATTTTATACTCATTCGATTGTTACAACAGAGGAATTTCATGCAAATATTAATTAAGGTATAAATTTCAACTCACTTTTCACACCATGAATCAATTATGTTAATCTTTTGTTACTGTCTTATTCAACGCCATTATTGATTTCACAAAACCGTTACACGAAGTTAACTTCAACTTTTAACGCAAAGAATACACAAACACAAAATACAGCTTGAACGCCACCGTAGCAGTGACGACAGCGCCTCTAAAGGAATATAGATTTCACAGGCTTGAACATGTAGCGATTAGACAATGGAACGAAGTATGCCTAGAGTGATTAGTAGGCATGATGAGCAAATAAAGTTTGCAGTTTTTATAAAAAGAAAATTTGGACACTTTTAATATTAAGTAAGTACTCTATCAATTAATAAATAAATAGAACAACTCTTTTTAATTATGTTTTTGTTTTCTTTTGTCGAAATAACAATTTTGCATCAATAAACCGTTGTCATTTGTTATTGCCATATATTCTGCATTCACTTATTTTTTGCTGCAGTATATGTGATTGGTGTAACGCATGATAATCGGAGAGTTGATTGGTTGGCGTCGGATTGACTCATTATATTTAAAAATATTAATGTTAATGGTTTTAATTAATAATCCACGTTTACAAGGAATTGAGTTATTCATTAATCTGAAATATAAATCAAACGATCAATTATTTTGGCTTCTTAGTTAGATTGATATTGTCATATGTTTGAAAACAAGCTTTCTTCTTCCTTCTATTCTCTTTGTTTTTCCCGAAGGGCATAAAAAACATGTTGTTTACAACTCCGTGACGTTCAATGCGAAGTTAGAGGGTTTACGTTCTTTTGTTTTTCACTTTTGTACTGGCATATTTCGTTATGTGGGTATGGAGTAACAGCGTTTTCTCAACATGGGTAATGATTAGTTTATTTATTTTTAAAATTATATTACGTATAATAATGATAATTTGCAAGTATGATTTATTATTCGATTATTATTATTGTAAGAGATTATTAATATAAAGGATTATGTATGTAACGTAATTTTCTATTCTAACCTATTTCATGTTTTGAATATTCTGTATGTATGTGACAGCACAGATTAAAATTAGTAAACAATGTTATTGAATGTTCAGTTTTTATGAACTAATTGCATTATTATTGTAACGGAAATTTATAACCGGTGCTACATATTCATAACTCATATTACTGTATAATTTGTTATTTTGTATTTGTGACTTTGTATATTTTATTTCTTTCTTTTTACACGTTTTTTTTTCATTTTGATACAGACAATTCAGTAGAGACCAATATTTAAAATCGTATTCTATACACAAGAAATATTTGCCAGAAACAAATGTGTTATTTGTAGGGAGTACAGGTAAGAGTCACAAATATTTTGGGAGCTAACTACTACTTTTATTTTTGTTTTGCTAATATACTAAGGTATAAAAATATAATAAAATATTTAAAAAATATAAATAAGCTAAAACAATTTTTATTGTGTTAATTGTAATTTTATTTTAACACTACATATATAAGTTATTACAGTATTTTATTATGAAATAAATATTTTAATGTGTCATATCAGAATTTTTGTGGTGTAAAATAATTTAGTTTTACAAATTTTATACAATTAAGTATATGTATCTTCAATTTTACTAAAAATAAATATTTGCTATTAATAACAACTTATTTGATATTAATGGTATTGCCATATTTTTATACATTCTTTACTGTTTTAAATACAGACATGAATAACAAGAATAGTGATACATAAGAAATGGCATGAGAAGAAGGTGATTCACAAATGTGTTTTAATCAGAGACAAATGTGTGGATTGTAGCAAATCAAGGTATGGGTCTGAAATATGTTAAGTTGAAGGTGTCAAGTGTGTTGACTTGGTGTTCCAATGTCGTACAAAGAAGACATTATATAGTTATATCATTCAGGAAAAAATGTCTTTGCTTTTTTTCCATATATGTACAGCTTGATATCATCAATATAAAAAATACATTTTAACACATTCCTTATGTAAAAGAACTTTCGCATGAGACAAATGTCTGAATCTGTCGAAAGTAATTTCAGTATGAGTTAGAATAATCGTTATAAGCTTTGTACAAGCTGATAGATATGAATCATTGCATCAGCGGCCCTATTTTATTTCCCTTATTATGTATCAACAGATGTAGTGAATTTGTCAGTCTCTGGGTAAGCTAGGTGCTGAAACTTCTTTTACAAATTGTAGATAATCATTTGAAAGTAAAAGTCTCATACTGGAAAACAAGTTGAGTAAAAAAAAGTTGACCATTTTTAATCTGTTCTTGAATAATGATATATCTTTTCTAGAAAACAGTGTTTCTCCACCACATACTATCAAAGCAATATGTTCTTGTTTAAAGAAATTAACAATTGTAGTAAATTTGATGTGGAAGAAGTCATATTATTTGTGTAAAAATGAAATGCTTATAAATTATTTTAAAACATACATTAACTATATATGAAGATATTATGTCTAATAGCACATCATGATGTTTACATATAAATTACGTAAAAGTTATACATAAATGCATATAAACTGAATACAAATTGCAACCACTTGCACATGTACATCTCCATATTTGTAGTAGCACTAACTGAAAAATTATGGAATAGCAAAACTGTATGTCATATTTTATGATAATAGATATGGAGATTATGTTTACTTTAAAGACATTTTATATGCACTTTTCATATTAAACAAAACTACGATTAAAACAATACTAAATTAAGACAGGATTTTAGTTTTGTATTTTAAAAATCATTTGAATATGTAATTAGAACATTCTTTATTGTAATGTTGTGTTAAAAAATGTGACTAATGATACATTGTTTTACTTATTAATGTAATAATCATTTTATTTTTATTACCTTAGTATTTTAATCGTAGTCACAATAGACACAACAGGTGGATTTGTGCACTTACTGTCTAGGTAGTTTTACTGCAAGTACATGGATATTCATTTGCTCCAAGTCTTTTATTGCTCTATTCCCATTGAACTATACTAATAGTTTTCGCATTAATGCAGTCAGGCTAAATTTACCTACATTTTATAGTGAGATTAACCGATAGTCGTTTTTATTATCAAACAAAGTTTCCAGTACAGAAATTGTTTAACCAGCCCAAGAAATGTCCCAACTCATACAGTTTTTGTCACCAACTTCATAAACACTTTACGGTAAAACAAAGTTATGCAAACCCTTAATTACACATATAGTTCATTTAGTTTTTACGTGAATGATACCATGTCAATATGCTGATTACCTTCAACAAATAATTATCATTCATCTTGCAATTAGATTCTTAATCTGTTTCCTCCTGGAATTGACGAATATCTCCAATTACAGTGACACTTGAAAATACTGATCTGGACTATAATATAATACGTACGATCGGCGAGTGAACAAAAATCGATTATTGCCTGCAAGTGGATTAAAGCTGAAAAGCTTTTAACGACGCGGTGCAAGAGCCGGCTCGTATTTCACTCAAGCGCGACGTGCCAAACGAACACGCAGCGCGATCCTCCCTGCTTCAACCCGTAAGTAATGTCTCCTTAAATTATGACTTATCTTATCTTCGGTTACTTATATGTACTCGGTATGTTTATGTGAATGACCATGAAACATTTCGGTGTCCCTTGCCGCGGTTCATCGACCTCAGATGCTATTCGTGATTGGGCTTCTCACCAATTTTAAGTTGAACTCGCAAAAAAAACAATGCAATTTAGTTATTAATAAATCATTAAAGGAAATGACGATTCTTATTTCATTGCCAGAATGGGAAAGATTAAACAAAACGTACAATGTGTTATATAAATGTTGTAAAAAACGTTAATATTTTTGAACATAAAAATGTTTCATTGGTCTCAAATACTAGAAATTTTATCTGAATCTTTATTTTAAGAAAGTTAAATAACAGAGTACTGACTATCGATTTATCTAAATTGAAATATTGTCATCGCTCGCCATAGCGATGTTAAAAAGTCCCTATTTTAATGATGAATAACCATTGCTTTTGTTTCGCTAAATCCGTGTTTCCACACACGCGGTCTACTTTCGTAACTTCCGTGTCGACTTCGTGAGCACGATCACGCGACTTTTACCCTTCCACAAGGTGATAAGTAGTCACAAAAATAGTATTAATCAGTGCTGACATGGCTTTCATTTCAATCCTGATAGTGTTGTCTCAAGGCAAACTTCAGAACGATTAAGGGTAGATTGACTCTGATCCGGGGTGAAAAGATGTCATTCTAGCAGAATAATTTAGTATACACGATTCTTAGGTGCATATTTTGTTTTAGATTTATTCTAAGGATAGGAAAACCAGGCTATTCTCCACGAATATTTGCAAGTAAAAGGAAATAATGGTGGTCTCTCCAATACCGCACAATATTTGGACAGTATTTAAAAGCAACCGCCGCAGGTGGCAAACCCTCTTCATTTTTAATCCGTCATGCAAATCCACATCATTAGCACTTCTCTTACTATGGTTACCGAAACTGCTGTAGAAACTTTACGTGGAGAAAAATTATAAAACATTATTAAGATTAATAATTTATCATATTCTTTAGTACAACATTATCAGACATGCTTAGATGTGATGCTACAATTTTTGAAAAAGATAATGTCTTTTGAGTATTCACACATTAGTAACAAAAAATAAATAAGTAAGAAGAGACGACATAAGTTGACGTATCAGTGTTTACAAATGTACGGTAGTAAAAAGTTGAATGGTACCGTAAAAGTGTCCGCTATGAAATACAGCACTTTATCCAACAGCTACCGTGGGGATGTTTGAAACGAAGAGTCTTAATGTCAGTTACTGACATGCAAAGAAAGTTCAAAGTACTTTGCTGAACATTCCCTATGATCGGTAGTAAGATTTCTCTCCATAAGCAATGCTGTTACGTATTGAAATGTTTGTTCACTAAACCAATATAAATAAGAAATGGTTCTCAGTACTTTTTTAAGTGCATAGAAATGATGAAAACAGTGTTTAATTAACTTCAACTAAAGGTGTATTCATCATTATAATATTCTTATATTTGAATAGACGTGTTTTATATAAGTTAAAATCGCATTTTTGGGTATATTTGTCTGCAGTTGTATATCACAATAGGGTAAATGAAAGTAATCAACGTGATTATTATGTACATCCATTTATTTATAACTTTATAACGTATCTTTTTCTTTTTTATACGAATTATCAAACTATTGATTAGGTTGTTATCCGCTTCACATGTTTTGTTAAACGTATCTTCTTTTTCTCCTTGAATGATAAGATACAGTGAGACGACGTAGCAGATAGAACATTAGTGTTTCCTGATTTTCTATAACAACAAGTAAAATTTCATTCAGTTGGGGATTTAATCATAATGTATGTACACTCACTATTAATAATTAGTTATCATACAGGTTAGTGTTACTTTTCAACTCAGTATTAAATGTTCCGTGCTTACATCTGTCAGAATATGCCACTTATTCACATACATACTAATTGTAGATTTTATAAATTCTTATTAATTGCAAAATGACAAGTTATATCAATTATTAGACATTATGTTATTTGTAATATGCAACAGAATAAGTAATGACTAATGTTATCCTTATGAATGTTGAGTACTTGCAATTAGACATTTCATACTTTCAGATCACACGTAATATTTTTCGGAGATTTAGTAATTTTTTAAAAATTTAATTGCAGGTGCAATTCTGTCACCGCTTATTTGTGAAGTATAACAGATTTTATTACATTATTTTTTTCCGTGTACGAAGTAACTCTTAGTGTTCCCGACGGGAGATTTGTCTTGCTTCAAGATTTTCTATCGATTACGCAGGACGAGTGCCATGTCCACTTTCATCGACAAAGTGGTAACAAATAGTGTAGTAATGATGATAAAGGTAGTAGTAATTTTCCGTTCAGAAAAGAATGCATTTAACTCTATATTTGTTAATGTAAATATATGAAATATTAGTTGAGTTTTCCATTAAAGAACAGTATTTGAGAACGGCCGATGTTTCCATAACGTATTCTTAAGCTTAAGCATCAGAGGGAAAGTGCATAATAATCTGAAGTATAGTTGCATCAAAATTGGTATGCTTTCATCTGTCTGATTCATTTCAGAAATTTCCGTCCAATTATCCCATGTTTGTACATTAACCCGTACCATATGTGTATAATTATATGTAATTCTTCATTTTTATGTAAATTTTTGCAGTAATTGTGTAAAGTATACCTTTTCTGCAACAATGTTTCACTGATATACAATCATTTCTCAACTTCTTTTCGTTAACTATTACAACTCTTTGTATTTGTTACTAACATAAATTTGTTGTTCTTCACCAAAGGGTTCCAATAACTTATCACTCTGAATTGCTTATTGCACTTTCCGCAATTTCATTGTGTTTCGAAGTTTTCTTTTGGAAGGGTTTATTGACGTACCTTTTCGTTTAGTTATATCATTCCTAATTAATAGTGATGTCAATAACAAAATATTACAATTTTAACTATTTGTAAAAATTCTATAGTTATGTTCCGTTTATGTTAACAATTATTAGATGATATTTAATTTTATTTATTGTATATATTTAATTTTGTTTTATTAGAGTCTATTATATTCAAATTTGTTGTATTTCGCTTACATTAAATAAATTTCTCATGCGTGCCTGTTTTCAAACATTCGATTTCGATATTGTGTATGCGTTTATGTTTATATTCTAAGCGGCAAATTCCAAGCCCGGCTGTATGTTAGTCAGCTACAGTCACGTATTTGAAGCGCTACTCATTCCTCAGTTTTTCATATATTTAAACCGGCTCGAAACACAAATCCTTGTATGTTTCCCGGTTTCGTTCCATAAATTTATTTAACGTCTCTTTTTGTTGTGAATTGTTTGGAAGTGCGACTAAATTCTTTGTACATGAAAAAATTTCATGCCGGATTTAGTGCACAGTGATTCGTCTGATCCTGCGTTAAGGTGACTTACTTTTAATGTGAACGAAGTGTGTTTTTGATTACTAGTATCGAGCCACTCGTACATTCGAACAAGTTACCATGCTTAAATTATGCTATATATTTAAAGAAAGTCAAGTATTATGATCATGGAAATAAATGTGCTTATTTATTTTACTTCCTTCACCTGGCTAATAAATAGATACAATATTCTTGTGCTATGTACCAATCTTAGCGAGTCGAAGAATAACTTAAAATATTTTTTTTCTCGAAATCTCTCCAAGATTCGATTAATTCGGCACCTTCTCAGTTACGTGCCTGTAGATTTTTGTTGAATGAAATGAACGAATCATTCGCTGTTTACTCGAAATCGTTCTCAGCGTCTAGAATCTACCGCGCTTTCACAATTAGCCCGATGAACACGACCCTGTTCGGAGCGGCCACAAATTTCCATATTACATCGTGATGCCCGACCGACATTATCGATCTCGACTCGCTCTCGCAAAGGGAACAAAAAGTTGGCCGGGTTTATTCACGGCTATCGTCGGCGTAATTATTTAACACGCTGACGCCGTGCCTACATCATTCGTAACATGGTGCGCGCATTAATGACACCGCACGATAACCTCGTACGTTAACAAGTATACGAGCTTATGGTCGTCGCTTTAGATTAAGTAGACAGGTGTACGGGCGAAAAGTGCAACCACAGTGGTACGTGTTCCATACCCAACCAAGCATTGTCGAGAACGTTTTAAATAGCAAGACGGCTCGGCTGTCAACGCCGTGTGAAACATCGCGGAATTATTTTCGCCAGTGGCAATAATTAATAGCGATATGACATTCAGGGTCGAAAATGGCCGGCGGCGAGCCCGCCTTTCGTGCGCATAAAGTAAGCGGTTTTTCTCTTTTCCCGCGAAAACTTTATAATGAGGCGAGAGGATCCGCAGGGTGGGTGAAATTATTTAGCGGTCGAGTGAAATATCGCTGGATCGAAATTAAATTTCGTGAGGAAACGAATTTAGATTCTATATACATTGCGGAAACGTGGCTCATTTCAGCATGCAGACGGCACTAGATATTGCGAAATGTATTTTGACTCGCCCCCATTAAAGTCCGTTTCCCTCTCACGTTGCGCCAAGACGCGCGCGAGATGAGGAGGTTAAGCAAATAACGCGGCGTGCTCGAATACACGTAAACTCGAGATGTAATCAGAGAATAACACGACGACTAGTCGCGAATCGCACTGCTGGACATTAATAACGCTTAGCTGATAAAACTAATGCCGAAGCGGCGAGCCGCTTCGCGATACGCTCGACAGACAAATGTCGTCGCCTCTTTGTTGTTCGCTTTTAACCCGCCTGGGTTTCTGCCACGATGATAAAAATTGCGAGGGGAAAGCATGCAATTTCCAGCGTTTGCGTCACGCCGTAATAACGGCGATTACCGTTGATGGATACGTCATTGGAGTCATTGCTAACGACCTTGAAAGAAATTTACAACAACTCTAATTAAAACCGTATCAGCGTTTCATTACGGACCGAGCGTATCGGCGGCTCCATTTTAGACGAAATAGGCCATCCGTACTTTCCATCGTTCATAAAAACTGACACTGGCCGGTGTAATTACGCCGCTGCGAAATTTGCAAAAGATCCAATAACTGGTTATTGGTCGGTGACAAGTTACGAGCCGCATTCCCACGCGAGGTCGACATTCATGACAAACAGTATTTGGATTTTGAATTCCAGTTTTGGGGGAATGTTAATTATTTTACACATGTTGTTTTTTTGTCTTATATGCATGAGAGATATGCTTGAGGTGGATTTCCTCCTTGCAATTTCCTAAACATGTGCCAGTCGTGGAAGTTGTGTGTAAGTTGGAGAATCGTCTGGAACGTGTCGGAATTATCAAGCGCCTTGTTTAAGTTTCAGACTGGGGATAATCGATGGATTGTTTCACTTTAA
>JABFPT010000804.1:18313-29438 GCA_022817245.1 Nixonia krombeini | reverse complement strand
AGAGAAAACAGGGACCAGAGGGATAGACGTTGGGAAAGTAATTCGTCGTAGAAATGACGGTAATGTGTAGCGAGGTAATTCCGGCAATTACGATTTGTAAGGCGAAAAGATTTACAACTGTCGAAATTCAGTTAAGTTCTTGACGCCGCGAGATAATTATTTCCTTTAGCTAAGCTCCACACCGACAAGTGTCATTTCCTGCAGGATTTGCTTGGTCATTAAAAGCCCAGACATCAATTTGCCCAACGCGATATAGACCAATTTCTGATGAGATTCAGAGAAAGACCGGATTTTAATTGTTGCCTCGGCCACTGCCGTGTGCTATATTGATCGGGCGGAAAGGCAGTCGATACATTACATACACACCTCTGCAACGTCAAATGAGATAGATGTGGAAGATATAGCGAAGAATGTATTTACCACTCTCGTCCGACTGACCAAACAATCTTCTTAGCAACGGAGATATTGATTTCGCAACAATTGCGTGAGCTTTTTTACCCTCGGCTTCGCGCCCCGTTGCCCCACGCGATAAATTAGCACCGGCAATTTTACGAATTTCTATTCACTTCTCCAACCAAGCTCGACACTCGGAAACGGATACCTCAGCGTTTCTTATAATCCTGCCTATGCCTGGCAAAGTTCTCCGGATTTTTCTACAAAAGCTCGGATTTCTTTGAAACGGATACGTACTCTGGAAATAGGAATACTCGCCGGATAAAGGATCTCGGAAGCAGACAACACTCGATCATCGGTTCCCTTTTTTTTCTCTTCTTCTTCGTCTACACTTTTTAACCTTTTTCTTTTCTTTTTTTACCTTTTTTCGTTTCAATCGACAATTTTTTACATCGAAATTAAAAAGTGTCTTGTTAGGGTCTGAAAGCAACGGAGTTCCCACGTGGGGAATATTATACCGATACGCGACTACCAGACCCTTAGAAAAATATCGTGACGTGGAAAAATGTTATCTTTACCCCACGAAATAATCCCTCATTCAGACATTCCCGATAGTTCTCCAGGAAGATAAAATAATATTAGGGTATAATAACGGCAAAGCTGGTATCGATGGCAAAAGAATGAGTCGTTAGAAATGTATAATAATCCACTCGTATATCTCTCGGTCTCGTGACTTTTTCGATAATCGATACCAGAAGTTTGCCGGAGTTAACCAATATAAATGTGTACCTTTAAAGTTCTGTATTAATACTTTCGTGGTTTCTAAAAATTGTGGAGTTTACGACATTTTTGGTACTCGATGCTCAAAATTTGGGTCTGGGGGTCACCAACGGTATCATATCCATCCAAAGAAACCAACCTAATCTAACTTTATGCCATATACGAATATATCAGCACGCGGTTAGAATCGTGAGATCTGTAAATGTTTCGATAATCGGTACGAATAGTTGTAGACAGTCAACGAGCGTTATAGTTTGACAATAATTATCGTCGGTGTGAATAACCCATATTTGGGTAGTGGAAATCAATATTTTTTCACGAGGTCGTCAGGAGATAAGGTCAGGCAATAAATTTTCATAGATATAGCGGTTTAAAGACTACGTTTCATAGGTTCGTAACGTGGTACGGATTTACTGTGCCAAGGGTGGATAAAGTTTAAATCTGTTTGGAAGTGAAATTGCCCTTTATATTCCAAAAGATTATTTCCATCGTGATATAATTTCAGCGGGATCAGGTGTAATGATCGGCAGGCGGTTGCTTTGGACGAAGTTTGCCTTTAACACTTTGATTGCCACGGTGGTCATATATGACCGGCCGCAGTTTTTCCCGTGGCGCCACGGTGGCCACCCGTGACCAACAGTCGGATAAACACTCCATTAAGTAAAAATGTCGTCCTATATCATGAATTTATTATTATTTTGACATTGTATGATTTGAATAATAAAATTACTCATGTGGGGTCCTGAGCAAAACATCCGCGTCAATCCGTCACTTATTCCATGCCATTTTTGTCCACAGGACCGAACGAGTGCACCTTCACATGCAGGGGCCATTGCTCTTGAGAACCGGAACCACCGTCCACGAGTTTCAATGCGGCGGCTGCGATTTGGCGAGGATTCTCGAGGAAAACTTAGGAAGCATGGCTTAAGAAAAGAGCGTTGGGGCACTTGCGATGCTCCAGACCTTCGGTTAAAATCGTATGGAGGAAACGGGAGTAACGGCGGAGAACATCTGGGCTCTGAACCTGACGCCAATCGCAACTCGCAATCCTTACAATTTATCTCGTGACTCTTTCAGCGAGAACTCACCGTACACGACCACCGAGGTATTTCCATTTCTTGCGCCAGTGATGAATGTCGCTAACGACTCGGCCTTCGCTAATGAATCGTCAACGGACGTTTCATGTTTATCAACCGGCCTGGGGCAAAGTTTCGAAAAGCTTTTACCTAACTTTCCTACCGGCTGAATCGACCCGGAACGAGCGCTGCATTTTTCAAGGTCACGCGAAAAGGTTTGAGGTATTAAACCTTCGATGAAATTGCTGGAAATGTTGCCGAAATTTACCGCTCGTTGGGCACCGACAGTGTGCTCGTACATCTGTGTGGCGCGGGAAAAGTAACTGCATTGTACACACATCGAATGAATCACCTTTTGGATTTATTTCGATACATTTCGAGCCATCGAATCGAAGGATATTTCACTCCGGAGAACTTTTCGGAACTGTGCCAATGATTCGAACGAGTTAAAAGTATAACGGCACGATTGAAATTTCACTCCATATTCCCCTCGGGTATTCATTGCTCACCGGAAGAAAACGCAGGAACGATTTCCGTGTACTTTTCTTCGAAACTCCCCCGTCTAAACTTGTTCGGGATTTGTTTGCAACTGGCGATCGCGCTTGTTCGATTTGTCAATTTGCTCGTGAAATTTCCGGAAAAGCTGATAAAAACGGCCGGTTCCTTTTCCGCCGAGGCACGAAAAACGGGTTTGCTAAGAGGAATGAATATGGCGGAATATCTTCTGGGGCAAGATGGGGCAGCGGTTGCGAGACATTGATTTTCGCTCGGGGAACGTCGATCGGCCATTTTTGAGACGAGCCAGTCTTAAATTCGACCCGGGTAAGCGTCACGTTCGGTATATCCGTTGCATATTTTATGACCGCGGAAACAACGGGGCGAAAAAGTCTGCGGATGTGAATTTGCAGAATGGCGCATGCACCGGGGAAAGCTCGATATAGCGCGAGCGTAATGACGCGGCGAAAATTGTGATTAGAGCCCCTCGGCCGAGGCAGTTCGTTAACGGTAAGACGCCGTCGTTGGAAATGTAATCTGACATTTGTGGAAATTCTGGAGGGGTCACGTGTTGGATACCACGATGGACAGGTGGAGCAGCGGGACATCTTAAATGGATGGCCTTACGAGGAAGTTTGAAGAAACTTGAACCCCAGGAAAGAAGCGGCGGAAATCGTATAATTCCCAGCGTTCGCTGGGCAACTTGCATGTTTCCCCAGCCTTGCTTCCAGCTTATCACTGCCCCAATTCCCGTTTCCGGGCCATTATAAAAAGAAGGCACGGAAAGTTTCGCCTGGCGCGGTAGTTTGTTAATTTTTTCATGCTTTTTAACGACGATTCGTCACAGAGGGGAACGTCACTGCGACACCTAATGCTAACCAGTGTGTGTGTGTGTGTGTGTGTACACCTTGAAAACGACGATCTCACCTTCCTCTCTCTCTCCCTCTTTCTCATCCTCATTCCTTCTTTAATTCCACTGTAACACCATTTCACAGTATTAAATACTTTCGCCAGTACGCGATGATCCGGCAAGTACCGTGTAAATGGAACCACAGGAAATGGACCTCTGGGGCAAATATGTTTGGCACATCTCTGTGCGAATTATACCACCGCAGTAACAAATTTTCCTGCGAGTCGAGCACGACGATTATCACTTTGCCGGGGCAGCTTGCCGTTCCATCGAAAGAAACTTGTTGCTGGGACAAAGTAATTTGCCAGGAGAGGTAAAGGGGAGGGGAAAAAGTACAGAAACAACGGACAAAGTACTTTTTACGTGCTCGGATTAAGGAAGAGGCGAGACTTCGAGGGAAGAAGTGTCAGGCTGGCGCGAGCGGCCATTTGCATAATTCGAAAATAGTAGCTTCAACACGTGGACCTTGGTTATTACATTTTATTATGTAAATGGCACCGGTACTCTTTTTACCGCTTCAAGAAGAGCACGCGAGGAACTGTAATCTGTTCCAAGTGGACGATTTGCGGTTTGGGCACAGTGTCTCAATCCCCCCTTTGGCCCGGATATTGGCTCCAATTTATCTACGGATACCAAAAATGGCTCCGGGACGAGTGGCTGGATCTTTATCGCGATAGTGCGCCGTTTTTATTAAATTGCCAGAATAATCGAAATTAATACGTTTCCCAAAGTTTCCGGGGGATATTGCTTCCTTTAAGTCTCCTTGGAAAATTGCCTTTCCAACCGACCTTGAAACTGTGACGTCGCAGCTGCCGAAAGACGTGACTGGCCAAAACTCGAATTCGAAAGTTGCAAATTACGAACAAACTATCTTTTCTTTCGTCTCGCCTCGTGCATGACGCGTGTTTACGCCTTTTCCGATACGATCCCCGATGAAATTCAATGACACAAACGTCAACGCCAAACGTACTGCCAAGATATTCCGGAAGACCGCAAACAAATGAAATTACCTACGGACAACGGGAAACCGCGAAAAAAAATAATAGGAAAAAAGTGGAGAGTAAACCGTGCGGTTTCGGAATGTCGAAATTTTAATCACGACCTGGAAAACTGCTCGCTCGTATTTATACGCATCGAAATTGTACAGTCGCGTATTTCACTCCGCGGTGAAATATACCGCGGTTTAATAAGACACGGCGAAATGTATTATTATTCGTTCTACCGAATAATGCGGTATATTTTCCCAGCGAAATTACTCCCGCTTTGTTGGTGCACAGGACAGGGCCGTAATAAAAAAAAAAAAAAATTTTGTATCAATCGAGCGTAGGTGTCGATCCGAAAGAGATATTTTTCCGCGCGGTTGTTCGCGCCAGCGAAATAACAAATAATTGGCGCGATGGTGCACGAATCGAGCGACGTTCCGTTGCATTTTACTAGAATTTTTATGACCGTGGAGAGTTGTTGGCTGAAAAATAACAGCCACTGTTACTTTGAGTTTAGGAGGCGGTAAACGAAATTCATCTCGAACAACAAATTGGACTGTTTTATCACTCCCACGGAATTGTACCAACGGCCAAATTTTTATAGGCAAATGCCCGTCTTTACGGTCCCTGGCAACAAATTTTACTGCGCTGGCATACGCGATCAGGAGGTTTTATTGTACCGGGACGTCTTCACTTCGCAACCATTTACCTTCCATCCACCGCGATTGTTGCATCTGTTTATGAATATTTTTCACGGTTTTATGCGCGAACGGTGTATAAGAAGAACGTTACGCCTCAATTTACGCGACGGAGCTCGCCGTCGCGACGCCACGGCTCTCGACAACTTTGTCCTCGGCAGGTCTATAAGACATCTCTATCTAGACGAAAGTTTCATTACAAAGATGGGAAGGATGTAAATATATGCCGCTTCGTTCTCGAGCGAGCGTATTGCAGATCTTCCGGAATTTGTCAAAGACGAACTTCCGAAAGGAACGTTTGTCGAATGCAAAGTTTTGCACGCAACCGGAACACAACGAACACTGTGCGCTTTTGTGCCATTTTGAGCGGACGCTGAAAAGGTAACTCTTCACGACTAATTAGCGCAAACCGTGCCATATTTCTAAAGGTAAAGATATTTCTAACGATAAAAAGTTGGAGCCGAGGAAAGTTTTTCACTATAAACCCCAAAAGGTGTTTGAGGTTAGCTCAGAAGGTTAGGTCACTTCTATACCGCGGTACAATCTTTTATTGCTACGATTGTCGCTGCCAATGGCCGACCAAATTATTGACTTTTGCTGTCGGGGATGGTAAAAAAGCGTGATCCAAAATTTGCTTATTTTCGTGTCACCGTGACAGAAGTGTGTACGTTTGTTAGTATGAATTGCAAGTTTCGCGAGAATAAATTCAGTTTGTTACTGCAGACGGTAATTTCTACAATTACACCTCCCTCGGTATAGCAAAGTTTACATCCGGTAACGAACACGTATCCAGTTAGAATTTTTCACCGGCGAGAGCCACCGTTAATAAAATTCTACCGCTTAACAAACTGGCGGCGAGGTGAGATATTTAAGGAAAGAGTATGTCACTTTAAGGGTAGCTCCAAATTAAATTCAATCCGAGGCAAGACCTCGCTATCAAATAAAATGGAACGCGGTAAAAACAACGTTGATCGAAAGGATAACGGAAATAGGAAAGAAAGGAGAGATTACAGGTAGGGGAAAAAAAGAGAGAAATTCAGTAGCACGCTGATCAAAGGTCTTGATTTCAAAAAACCAACCAACCGAAGAACGAGCTTCATAACGTTCTTTGAGGCGAGCGAAATGCCGAAGATATATCAGAGTTACTTCGAAAATTGAAACCGCGATAAACTCATGCTCGTACTGAAATTAACGTCGGCGAGGGAGAGATTAAAGCGGGAGAGTGCGCCGTATGAGAATTTGCCGCATCGCCGTGTTTTTGACAAAACGCGGCTGGTGAAAAGCGCGTGCGACGAGGATCAAGAAGTGGCAGACGAGTAGGAATATCGAACGCGAGAGATGAGGGTTTTAAATAAATGTGGAAAGGGGAGGGTGATCTCGTCCAGACTCCTGCGAATGTCCCCTAAAGCATCCTGGTACGGATCACCAGGACGTGGCGGAAATCTCGATCAATGGTAAAGTGGATCGAGTCCGTCAACTGGAAACTGAGATGCTGTTCAAAAACGAATCTTCCTCGTGGAAGTGGATTTCGTGTACTCGTCGTTAAGGTGGTGTTTCACGGTGGAAAGTGTCGCCCGGGGAAGAGACTGCAATCAGAAACGACGAAGTAACTCAACTTAGCCTAACCTTGATTGGATCCTATATTGATCCCATGTGAAACAAAACGACACACTGCGAATCAATGTGTGGCTTTACACGATTTCGAATACAAAATAAATGCCTGATCCGGCGGTTTAATTGTCTTCGGTAATGCCTTGTAATTCCAGACCAGCGATGTTGTGGGATGAGCATTGATCGAGTTGCCGTTCCTGTAATGGCATTACGAACAACCTGATTACCAGTTTTATTGTGCGGTAACAATTTCGGTTTTTCTCTCTCTCGCTGCCGTTCGATCCCTTCGAACGGAGCGTCTCTCGAGTCTGGAACGGAAAACACAATCGGCTTCATGCGGGCATTTTTCTTGCTCAGATCAAGGTAGGGGGGGGGGTGCATTAAACTTAACCAGCGATAAAAATTGGTCTCTTCTTCTCGACTGCCTCGAAGAATAAGGTTCCTTAGTCCTTAATGGCAGATCGAAATCGGATGACAAGGGATTGTACTTTTGTGAGTGGAAGAGACGACCTAATTCTGTTAGCGGATGATGTAACTGAGCCCCGGTACAAATTAGATGCCCTCGAGTCTACCGCAAAATTAATGATCTCCGGGCTAATATCTCGAAAACGAAGCTTTTAATTTTCAATGCAGCCGGAGGAAACCCGCAAGAAATTTCTACACGACGGGGTGTATTATACGTGTGTATAAAGAGCCCGGATCTGCACTTATCAACTACCTAACCTTACTCTTCATCCTCGGGTCCGTTTAATATCCGCTAATGAACACTTTCCCGGCTACAACAGTCTAATTACCAAAGCTGCAACTGACGATACTTTCATTCTTTCAACGGTTCCCAAAATCTGTTAGGTTGTTCGGAAAGTAATTTCTTTTTTTTCCCAACACAGGACTTTTTTTTTCTTTTCACTGCCAACTTCAAAATTTAGCCTCACAGTCATTATTATATATGTTGACGGCTGATCTGGCGAGACATGCCTGCGAAAAAGGTCGCTTTATTCTACGCGGTAGTTTTTGGTTGGTAGCCTTTCAAGCGTGGAAAGAGGCCTTTTCGGCATATTTTATTTTTTTACTATGGAAAAGGTAAAAATGCTGTTCAAACAAGAAAAAAATTATCCGATGTGTACGGAGATCCGTATGCGTATTGACAAAACGCCAGTCCCAAAACTGGCGTGCAAAATTTTGATCCCGCAATATTGACGTTGAAGATGCACCACGTTCTGGAGGGCCATTTGAAGCTGACGATGACGCAATAAAGGCATCAGTCGATGCAACTCGACGAACAACTCGTGGGATCGCTGAGAGATTAAATTTCTCGAATTCGACCGTTCACGATCATTCGAAACGTCTAGGTTTAATCTGAGAACTCGAAACGAAAAAAGAAACGAAATTACTTTTCGAACAGCCCAATAGTTGGTGCTTAAAAAAATATCGGCATTAACATTGCCTCGTTCAAGAATGGCCGCCGTCTTTGCTTCTGTTTTTTACCTCGTCATTCAAATCCTGGCTAATCGCGAATCAAAATGGACTGGGTTAACGACTTTTGTCACAAATATAGCAGCGGACGAAAGAGACGATGTAACGATGCAATAATATACGACCGTATCTCTAGTCATCAACCGATATTAAAGGCTGAAGCCGAGTTTCCTGGACTGCGATTAGGCTTTCGGTACACGAACTAGAAAAAAATTCGACTGGAACAGCCAATACGGCGTTAATTGCAGAGGCAATTGAAAGGATTCTCATTTCAATTATAGTTTCTGAGCATGGCAGTGGATGGATTTTCCAGCAGGCGTTCGAAAAACTTGGCGTAATATCCAAAAGTGATCGCTCGAATGAACTTCGCTGTTCGGAACTTTATTTCCCGTTAAGTACATCCAGCTCGCACGCATGCGACGGGAATGGTAATGATTAATGAAGCAAAATAATTGCAACGGAGTTTGATAAAAGCTTTCGTAAGGAGCGACGTTATATCGCTTCTCCACGAGATTATTCCACCTAATAAATTTCATTCGCCAAGGCGCGAGTGGCAATTCTTATGCATATCCTCGCATAACCCGCGTAACAACAATGATGCTCTCTTTCGCCATCGATGTTTACACGATGGCTCGATATCTTCGAGTTTTTCAAGTAAACGTCCCATGAGCCTTGGCGAACGATACAGTTGTATCGGGCGTGCATGGCAATTGCCGAGAATAACGTAAAAATGAAGCGTTGCTGGCGATACACGTAAAGATTGAATTTTTACACCAATTTCGCTCCTCGTTTTGTTATCAGCCGTGACATTATCCGCACTCCTGAAAATTACCGCGATATACCGTACCGGTGGATAAAAGGTATATAAAAAAAGAAGTTTTTAACCACACAGCTTCCATCTCTCTCTCTCTCTCTCTCTCTCTCTCTCTCTCTCTCTTTCTAGACAAACTAACGAAAGTGTAAAAATCATCGGGGATTGAAGAGGGTAATAATTAATCGTGGCTGTAAGTCAGGAAACTTGGTTGAAAAAAAAAAACATAACAATTTGCGATTCATTGCAAATATGGAAATGTTACGAGCGTTGTAAACTGTTGGTTAGTTTTAGTGGGTTAAGGGCTCTTTAAAAATGCCATTACACGAGTGTTTTTAACAAAACGCTGTGTATTTTGCATTTCAAGCACCCTCGGCCGTAACTCTTATCACCCCAACGCGGGGTAATTTGCGAGTAAATTTTCTTTCTATGCATCGGAACGTATCATTTCCCGCAAAGCGAACGCCGCGAGACTTGTGTCTCTCGTCACATTGCTGTATTATGCAGATCGACATTTTTATTAGTACGATACCGTGTCCTGATGCACCGCACGTCGAAGATTACGCGTTTTATACGAGGAATGCGAAAGTTGCCGAGCAAATGACACCGACGCTTCTTCGGAAATTGTTTTTGCCTGATTTATGCGAGACTGATCCCAACTTTCGCGCTGAAGATAATTCCAGAGTGTGTTATTAACTTTTGTCATTTGAATTTCGATCCATCCGCAGGGACTGTGCGCATAATGCGAAGAGCTCGTTAATGGCCAGGATCGGGAATGAAGCGTGGAAAGACCGACAAAAAAACGTGGTAATCTGTTAGAAACAAAAAAAAAAGGATTTTTTTGTTTCTTTTTTTTTTGTGTTGAAAGTTGAAAAGAGAGAAAAAAGGCTGGTTTTAAAAGGGTACAGCAAAAAAAAACGGTACGGAAACCACGTAAACATAATCCGATAAAAAGAGGAGGAATGTAAATATCGTGGTTGAAACTCGCTCGCGTGGTGGACAATGCGAGTAAAAAACATGGGCGGCGAAGTGTGCATACAAAAGGCCGGGAAACTGAAAAGAAACCAATTAACATTCGGCGACAGGTGCAACAAGCGTCGATCAATAATTGGCTAAAACAAAACTCCCACGCAACCGCTTCGTCAGCGTTTTGCAACAATTCAAGGGAACGTTATTCGAACGAAAAGTACGATCTGTGTTGAAAATGAACCGCCGCGTATTGGAACGATCGATAACTCATGTACATTTTTCCAATCGACTCCTGTTTTTTTTCTACAGAAACGAGTTACCGCATTACGCGCCCGGCAGACTTGCCCTAAAAAATTCACACGACTGTAATTCTTTCGAAAAATATTACTTTGGTGTCCATCTACCGTTTTACTAAACAATCGTTTCTTTTCCAGGCGATCGTAATTGCCGTTGTATTGGGATTCATAATCATCGGGACGATCATCGGAAATATTTTGGTTTGCGTGACGGTATTACTGGTGAGGAAATTGCGAAGGCCATGCAATTACCTGCTCGTAAGTCTCGCAATAAGTGATCTTTTCGTAGCGATACTGGTCATGCCCATGGCACTGATTTACGAGATCCTCGGCAGCTGGACATACGGAAAAATCGTGTGCGACATATGGGTCAGTTTCGACGTTCTCTGTTGCACGGCGAGCATTTATAATCTCTGTATGATTTCCATTGATCGGTAAGTTTCAATATCAATAATTCAACGGGAGTCTCGAAAACCCGATATGAAAAACGGACTAACCTTAATTTATCGCCGGGAGACATTTATTATCCCCGTTAATAATGTTCCTCCGCGAAATAAACAACCCGAAACGTTCGTTTCAGCGTCGAACGAAAAAGAAATGAATGTATATACACTTTTTCATCCAGTTGGG
>JABFPT010000803.1:10740-26929 GCA_022817245.1 Nixonia krombeini | reverse complement strand
CTCCTATATGAACTTTTAGGATGATCGTAAGTGCACCCAAACCAAATCATAAAACGAAACTCAGCATCGTTAAATGGCAACGTAACCGAACTTTATTTCCAGCTATAATTTGGAAGACATTAATGTCCTTGAACAAAGTCTATTTGTGATCGAATTCGAATCGCGTGCGAGCAAACACTTCCCAATAATAGTTTGGATAATTATCTGGGAACAATCTAACCGTAATTGCCTTCCCTAATTAAGAGATACGTCATAGTTTCTACGTTGGATCCAATTTGGATTAAATCCGTGTAAACCATGTAAATGGAGAAGATTCGTATTATACTTAATAAATTTCGAGTTAAAAGTATCCTGAACAAGTTTCGAATAAGTTCAACGAATTTGATCGTCGCCTTCCAGTCTGACGCGGTTAATCGCAGGGAAAGTAACGAAGAGTCAAGGCCGAGCTGGTGCAGTGGCTTTGACGGACACGAGTCAGGAGCCAGCGACACCCTCCCGCATCGGGTAGCCAGTCATCCCGGAACGGCTCGGCAGAGGTGTAGTAACGGGTACGGGAGTTGTCGAGAGGAAGGGGTAGTCCACGTCTGTGCTGCAGCTCGACGGTCGATAGAATTGTCTGCGCGCTTGCGCAACTGCGGGATCGTCAGCTGCGCCATTGATTCCCACACTACGATGACTTTAAAGAGGAAGACCTCGAACGAAGTTCGCTAATTTGCTTCGAAAGCGAAACGCCAGGATCCGCAGAAAGTCGGACGAACTACCGTGTTGGCATCATCTGGGATTAGGTCTGCTCTTGAAGCCATGGGCGACCTTTCAAATCTGGGATTTGCGGATGGCCCTGTTCGCGTACGTGTTTACTCGCCTCGATGAGGTTCGCCCAATCAATTGCTTTCATACACACGGTCCAAAGCTTATTTCTTGCTATCTAAACACCATCTGAACATTAATGGCTTGATTTTGGTATTGATGGACCTAAATGAACTAATCTCTGATTAGACGTGAAAACAAAGTCGATGGGCTAATGGAACCCAATGTTTAGGTGCACATGACTGATTGAACATGGGGCTTAATACCGCCACTGACGTTTCTGTCATGTACAAACGGTGCAGGGTGAAGCCAGGAATCGCGTTTAAGATCAGGCATCTCTATTTGTCCAATTCACAGGGGAACTCGATACAACGATTACGTCCGCTGGATTGGAATATTTATCGCTTTTGGTTTCGCAGCTTCGGATCTGTATCGAGTCAATTTAACTTCACATTCTTGAAATAACCTGTCAAGTCCAAATTTGGCCGTTCGCGGATTGATTGGATTTAAATCGGATTCCCCCGGCGCATAAAGAAGACCACGAAACCACATTTCGACATCCAACCCATCTATTGATCAGAGTTCGGAACCATCCGATTCCAACAAGTCCGCGCGGTTGATCTTTCTTTCATGTACAAATTGAGTAGGGTGAAGCAGGGAAAAGAGGCGAGGATTCTGCATCGTCTTGTCTGGAACAACGGGAAATTCAATACGACGGGTGAAACTTTAATAAAGAACATGACGCGGATCCGACTTAACGTCGAAGCGAACGAAATGGATGGTCGGTCTGTCCCAGCCGCTACTCTTGGGAAATTGAGATTGGATTCGGGCAGAGATCCGCGTGCTTGGGGTGAAAAAGTCATGCGAACGATGGCACGTGTCGTGTCCGAGGCGTAACCGGTGCAGACATTCCTTCTCATCGATCCACATCGGCTTTTCCCGAGTCTTTGCTGAATCTCTTGAATTTTCACTAGCTTCAACGTCCGCTTGACTTCTCGAGTACAGTGACTCTTCCTCCGCGTCAGCGACAACGACCTCGCCGAGTAGTCCTCGTTACGCCCTCTCTATTCCGACACTGCAAAACTTCTCGCCAACAACCCACTTAACCCTCAAAGAGGTCTTTGCTGTTGGCTCGTGGTGGTACGCCGTTTCTAAAAAAACTACGGTGGAATCGATGCCGAATTGCTCTAACGTATCGCGGAGACACGCGGTGGATCCCAGGGTGCTAAATATGGTAGCGGTGACAAAAAAGCTGAGGATTATGGCTGAGGAATCTGGCCTTGACATTCCAGAGCCGAGTCCTTCGGACAACCCCAACACCTTGTACAATAATGTCGTTGATATTCAGGATCCGAAGATCGAGGGTCGCGTTAATGCCACAGGGGTTCGTCGCTTGACAACGTTATCTTTCCAGCGTCTGCGAACTTCGTCGGGACAAAGAGAGACGACAAAGGGTTGCCGCCCCTGATCGGATCAGTGCCCAGAAGCGTTGGGTATAAATAGACAAAATTTCGATTTAAGTACATTTCATAAATCAACATATCCAGTGAGAAGTAACCCCGGAAACGTTGCAAGGGTGAACTTTGAAGATGTACGAGCTCGACGAGAAATGAGACGAGCTTTGTCCCAGTTCAAAACGGGAAATAAACCGGTAAGATTAACTGGTATCTCTCAGGCATACCTTTCCCCTTCGCGTCGTTAAACTGCTCGCGAAATGCTTCCAGTTTATTAACGACAGAGTCCACAACTTTAAGTCGCATGGCGGAAGAGCGATGATCGAGGATATGAAAGTTCTAATCCCAGAAGCGAGACTCGCGAAGCCCTGCATAATGGCGGAATTTAGCAAGTAATTACTCGGGACATTCCGCAACGATCGCAGAAATCCGCTGACCGCTTTCAAGCAAGAATTCACCCCTAAGTTTTTTTGGTCTGGGAACCGTTGCGTCTGCGCGAATAACATAATCCGCGGAACAGGCCACGTCGAAACTTCGCAAGGCTCGGATTAATCGATCCGATCAAAGCTTAGCGTTGTTCGGAAAGAGATTCATAAGCTGTGCGAGAACTGCGCAAACTAACGAACCGGGATGTAAGACAAGGGGCCAAACTTTTCGATGAACATCCGGCAGTAAATCGTAATTTATCACCAGTGAGGAAAGAAACCTGATGGAGAACCCGTCGGACATCAAATACTCAAAACCGGAAAGAACGAGAAGCCGAGGAATGATCCAGCCGAAAGGTGGTGGCGATGAGGAAAAAAGCGTCCGAGGGAGAATTTCCCTGGCCCGTTTTACTCCTGGCGCGATATCGAACTTCTCAGAGGCGATTCTTTCGCAGGGTAAATAAGAGAGTTACGACCCACGATGGATTTGTTCTGTAGCGGTCTTCCGTACAAAGGTGGAGTGCTGTTCCGTATAAGAATCTCCTGTGACACACCCAATCAATACTCAATTGGGACCGGCAATAGGACGAAGATGGCGAGGAAATCATACATTATTGGTATCGTCGGAAGGCAAACTGGTAGCATTTGCCGGACGACACCGTTATTTGCATAAGGTTTGATCCCATTTCTACATCCATACCGGTAACTACTGTATTTCAATAAAGTGTCCTCGTTAGGAGGTAGGCTTCCCCTAAAAAAGTGCTGATGGTATTGTGAATTTCCATCTCGCTGTCACGGCGGAAGAAAAAAACTTGGGTGACGGAAGATTAATGGTCCCGGGTTAGTCGCGGGATAACTTAATATGCGTCGTAACCAGTTTCAGAGGTGTCTGCATTGTGTCGGGAACCAGGCGGAATTGTAAGGAGCCTAACGACGTTTATGACTGGAGCCGGATCGGCTAATGCAAACGGCGAAAGCCGTCGCACGTTCGCAGTAGAGACGGTCTGCGCGAGCGGGAGTCTATTTAAGTTCCCCTCGGCACGTACAAAGTACCGCCAATCGTCGGCTAATGGGACATCGAGATCAGCGCAAATAGAGGGCTCTCGTGTACGTTCGCTTCCTATGCGATTAATATAATGACGACTTTTTTCGCCGTCATTATGCGAGGCAGTTGTGCGTCTCTCAGGGCCTTCATTACGACTGTTCCCGACTCGCTGATGTCTGGCCGTCTGAAGCTCGTTCCATCCATTAGCCTGTGGCCTGCGACTTTATTAATCGGACTTGAAAAAGTGACGGATGCCAGAAGAAGTTTAACGAGAGCCGTCACGCAAAAACATGATATTCCGCGTTCTCTCCCAGCGGTAGACCCGCGTATAAACGAGGAACAATAGAAACGGGATCCGCAAGCCGATATGGAACACTACGGGACGTGATCAAAGCGGATTCAAAAACGCGTCATGTTGGAATATTTTCCACCGACGAAGCGCACAGCGATGGAAGGATATCCTGCAGGGGGAAGGCAGAAATGAAGATTTTCAGATGAAGAACTTCCGAGATGGGCTTCTGCCCAATCTACAAGCCGCAATAATCGCTTCGTATTTAGCGGATGGGAAAGAGAACCTGTTAAAGGTTCGGTCGGCACTCCCAGGGGGTCCGTGGACCGTCTTTGCGATCTGTACATAATTACCCGAACTCGATCGCCAGACCGGCATGCGGATAAATTCGACTTTCCCTCTCGCCGGCAAAGCGTCTGGATCCGTTATCGGTGTCTAAGGCTGGACACTGGGGCAATTCATTCTCTTATCTCTCTGAAATGTCGCGCCTCTGAACACCGTGTTTTCTAGCCTCCCCTGCGTCAGATGGTGTCACGATACCCACGTTCCACCGGGTTATCGTGGATCTACCCGCGATATATGCCCCGACTGCCTTTGACGCGTTTCAATTCGCGCGTTCTATCAGTGTCGACTGATCTGCCGGGAAATCTCGAAATGCAGTCGACCTGCGACGTGAGTCAAAGGCAACCGGCCAATAAATAAGCTTTCTACACGAGGATATCGCCAGTTCTTTCGCGCCACTCCTTAATGGGAATGTCAAACGGAAGGCAGAAACAACGCCCGCTGAGTCGTGACGGAAGTTTCCTCGGTTTGCAAAATTCCTGACGCGCCTCTCTGATCAGAGCCACTGAGATGTTTATCGGTGAGCTCGTGAGCTATCGCATCCGGATAATGCGAATTTGCGGGGCTATCCATCACGCCGTTGTAAAAAGTGGGGCAGAGGTGGATTAGCAATACCCAAATGTCTTTTATCACAGTGTCAGCGGACTGAAAGTAAACCTATAGCCGCTGCGATTCCCTCGAGAACCTCCCCCGTGTAATTTTTCATTGCTACTTACCAATCCTACTCCCAGTCGTGATTCACGCCGTCGCATGATTCACGCCGTCACGTGACTCATGTCGTCACGTGAGTCACACCGTCACGTGACCAACCGCGATTGGCCCCGCGCGAGTCCACAGAGCATCGATAGAACCGTTAGAGGGCACCAGTGTCGATTTCCAGCATCGATATCTGGCGGGAAGTAGCTCGTGGGACGAAGCCACGCGGAATTGCTCGAAAGGAAGGACAGTGCGCGTTATTAACCGGGATTGATGACCGTGTCTGAGGAGAAAAACACCATGTTTCATTAATAACTGGACGTCGGAATGACGAGAAGTTATCTCCGTGCCAGTCTTGATCAATGCGGTCTACGGCTGATAGACCAGTCGAGGCCAAGCACATGCCATTTGTCTTCCCCGGTCGGCCTTAATTGGCAAGGAATGGAAAAGTATCGTGCGTATGACCTACCTTCGGCGAGGATATTGATCTCTCCAACCAGCCGAATTATTCAGTGGATCGAACAGGAAATGGCGACTAGCTCGGTGTTGGGTCAACGTTAACTTAGTTGGCGTTCGTTTCGTTGATTCCGACCTGTCAACTGTTGTACGGAAATAAAAGCCGGATTGACTTCTGCACAATTATTCCAAACTGTTGGTAAAAAAACATCGTCCAATGACCTCGAATTAACCTTAGCAATAGCAAAGAAAAAAAAATGTACAAAAACGCGTAGACAATTAACCACGCCGTACTGACGAGGCAATGTCACATGGTGAATAATGACGATATTGCGAAATCACTCATCTCTGCGTTCGTTCAACGAGTGAGTAAAAAAACTTTGAAAGATATTATGAGAAGGGTATTTCAAAGAAGCCTATATCCAATGCAATTATTTTTACAGGAATTCACTGCACGGTATAATTAATGTATTAATACATTTTCGCGTTTGAACAGTTGATGAATGAATAATGTAGTGATAGGTTGCCGACGAAATGTGGATGTTAAGCTATAAAGTTAAAGCAAACCCAATCGTTGGATGAACGATGACCTAACACTTAACTCGTGACATTTTTGTCAACAGAGAAGTCAATACACAGGCTGACTTGTAAAACCGTTCACGCGACAGCTGACCAGTGGCTATACCTCCATCGATATATAACCTGAAGCGTAACCCAATATTTTGACATTTTTGAACCATCGTTAAGTGCCTACCATATTCTGGACTTATCGTACCACATCGCTACATCTCTTAACATCCCATCACCACTGGGCCAACATTCGAATTAACAATCCGCCATCGACGCCCCATCGATATTCGGACTATTGAGGAAGAATTGAAGACTGTTGTTTTGGTATCAAGATTTGAAAATTACTCAGGGACCAAAATTTAAAAGATCCTCGGGAATCAAGAACGGAAACCTGATCAATGATCAAACTCCAAGAATTATTTAGCAATTAAGATCTGGACAAGCTGCTCAGGGAAGTCTCTATGCACAGACTCTCTGGAGTTTTATCCTGACGGTGGGTCCGCAAAGATCCGATTCAACCGGATGTTTGGCTCGGCACAATGAGCGGGCGGGTATCCGAGACAGAGGAGCGACAACTGGGAACGGACTAAAAATAGCGAAGAGGGACAGAGGGCTACTTTGTATCGATCCGGTTGAGGTAGGTCTCACTCTCGGGGGAACGCCACTCTTATTCCAGTTCGGGGATGAATTTCAAGGTCGGTCCACCAGCTAACTACGCCTCCCTAAACCGTTCGATAGTGGGCTATTTTTCGACTGATCTCGCGAGAAATTGGGGTTGCCAGCGTTCCTTTGTTTCTCGCCTCCACCTTCCTTTTCTCTGTCCCGGCTATTATTTTGCCTACAGAGGAGTTGGAGACGCAAAATACACTCGAATGCCGGGAATATGCTTTTACCGTACGGTTATATACGACGGGCTTTCGTTACCTTTATCCCGGTGACGATAACAGACCTCTGGATGGAAAGGGGTGGGGGAAGGCTGGCTTTGCAAATACGAGTAAACATCGCGATTACGAGCGCGAGTGTCCCGTAAATACGAGCCTTCTCTCACAGGAAGGTGAACATTTGAGCTAATTACGCTTAACGCACAGCGCTGCAACGAACTGTGTGCAATATTGTTTACTCGCTGCGGGCATCCAGTGAGAATAACCGTTTCATTTTTACCTCGTTATCGCCAATCTGACTTGAGAGTACGAATGATGTTTACGTAATATGTTTTTACGCAGCACCTTGAAGATTCGTAACGCGGTGTGTGACCTTTGGAACGAAAATATGTGGAGCAGAGATCTAAAAGGCTTATCCTCTTTTCAAAAATGTACACAAAGCTTTTTCTTTCTTCGGTTGACATAAATTTCTGTCAATATTGTACATGAAATATAGCCTTGTTACGGATATATTTGTATGTACGTATATACATATACACATGTACATATGCGTATTAGGTAGGAAACTATGAAACGGGCGTTTCTCTTTAGCCTGGGCGTTTATTCAACGCCCGTTTCATAGTTTCCAGCCTAATATACACACGTACACACGTCCACATATGTAAACAGAAATGTGTTTGCACTCTTTATAGTAAAACATTGCAATTAAAGAGTCGTATATTAATGTGAATCATAATACGCGCGAATTATTCCAGTTGCTCGTGATCGTGAACAGCAAAAAAACATATGATTATGTCATATTCTGCATCAGCTGAATTTTATACACATGACCAACCTTACCTTCTGTTAATTATAGTTATCTTCCACGACAAATCCCGAGTTTTAGTATCGATGACAAAACACACGCATATTGTCATATGTGGACATATGTGTGCGTATGTGTGCAAACTAATCTTTGCATCTGCAAATATTAGCCGTATTAACAGTTTGGTGTTCTTTTTTTTTTTTTTATACAGAATTGGTTAAACTTAAACAAGAAAAATCGAACGATGGAAATCGACGAGTGGAAATCCTATGAATAAATCAACGTGCATTTCAACCTTTAAGGCGGAAAGACGCGCTAATAAACAAAATTCAAGATCGGATCGGCTTATCTCTCTCCAAATGTTTACGCAAGTACTCGTTCAAACACGCTTTATTATTTCTCATCTAATTTCATGACCGATCTCGCGTTTACGTAAGTGTTTGTTATCATTGTAAAAACGGAGGAAACACCGTATGACCTTCCAGCACAAAGGTCAAGTATGTAAATAAGGTATGGATCGAAAACCCAGATCTCATTTTCCAAATTTTCCCCCTTAACAGTGTCGTGACCTCTAAACGACCTTTCGTACGATTCTAATTCCGGACATGGCCGAGAGGGCATGACCTTACGCGGCAAAGGTCACGTAGGTAAACAAATTCGAGATCGAATTCACTCATCGTCCGTTTCTACGTGTCATCTCACACGATCGGTCATTAAAGTCGGCTGCTTTTGCATTTCGTGCGTTGGAGGTGACGAAACGTGGCGTAGGGCCTAATCGAGGGGTTCCGCCTTCGCCGAGCGGTGAAACCTCGACCTGGTAACGGAGACTTGACACGCGACCAGATCATTCCCATCGATTCGTCCAGCCGCCAGATTTGTTAAAACTCGCGCGTAAATAAGACGGCGTCGGAGACGTTATCGTGGCTCTTCTCGCCGTTAAATCATCGGCCATTTTGATTTTGGAGGATTAAGCGGTTTTCAAATTAGTCAGGACCACAAACGCGTTACGTCAGAAACGATCTTTATTTAGAACCAAATTGACTATTAATGAATGGAAACCGTCGATCGACCGATCCCGAGACTGGCCGATTTACCCCACTGACTAGCCATTTTACCCCACTGACGAGCCACTTTACCCCACTTACCCGATTTGTAAATCGGGCCGGCGTTGCGCGAATGGGATAAAACGCCGGTAAACGTCCCCAGCCGCGGTAACGTGAAATACATTTTCAACAGCGAACACTTTCCGAACAAAGAAATGTCTGTTAACAGTTTCATTGTCACAGGTCTTTTTGTCGTTGCACCGATGACAAGTGCCAAGCAGCGCAATAGCGCTTCTTCGTTTCCTATATCAAAAGTGCCAAGGAGCGCTATTGCGCTGTTTTCTGTTTACACGCTACAAGTCATCATCCCTTCAGTTTTTACGTATTATTATCTATAATCGCTGTTCATAAGAACAAAAACGTGTATACTAACTGCAACATTGCTCCAATGTCATCTTCGTTTACCTAAGACTAAACGGTAACCGCAAAATGTGACGCATCCGCGGAAACCGAGCGTGCTGCTATCGTCCGCTTCGGCGCCTACAGCGCTCGCACTGATCCGACACAACGAAAAGAGCGCAAAATCGCCGCTTGGCACTCAAAAGGTCAACCAACGAAACGCCTCTCGTCACGGTCGGAAAGGGTAGTTGTAACGACACAGGGGTAGTTTCGCGAAACATTACCCCCGGCGCGGAACTCCCACCGATGTGGCTCTGATCACCTGCTCCCTTTCGTGACCGGGAATTCCCGCGAATCAAAGAATTCCCGGGCGCGTGTCAGGACTGCCAACCGCAGTCCCCAGGGCCGATAAAGAGAAAAAATGACGGGCTATATTGCCGGATTATCGACGCCCCGTCACACACCGGCCTTTCGGCAACTGCGTAAATGTGAGTATTGATCTTTTTTTGATTCGGGGTATAGAAGCCGGCTGGTGTTATGCAACTCGTGAAACGGGTGAGGATGGCTCGTTAATTCGCGCCATGTCGTAAAACTTCACCCACCGATTCCCGGGACGAATGTTGCGAGCGCTAATACACAGCTCCAGGCCTGACATATAAAGATACAAAAAAAAACGGAATTCACCGTTGACTCTTTTCGCAACCTCCGCGTTCCCGTCGATGGTCGGGCCATACGAAGGAGACGGAGAACGTGACTCCGAAGTGGCTAAATCGCAGTTGCCCAATTGTGACACCAAAATGGCCGGGAAGCCGCTGGAAACCAGATACCAGTGGTCACGTGACCTGCAGAACTTGTACAACGCGGCTGACCGTTAATCTTCCGCACAGTTGAGTCATCGCTGCGACTTCGCGGCCGAATCTTCGGATTAGCAATTGCCAGGACGTTGTAAACACGTCAGCGAGTATCGCGTTTTATGATCGTGTCGACGCGCGTGGGTGAAGGAAGATGCCGGAGGTGACGTCCGAGGCGTTGGCCAAATCGCACAAAAGAAGGGGACACACTTCGGTCGAGCGTCCCCGTCGATTTTATCGCACCGGAATCGTATCAATGCGACGTTACTTCATCGATTATGCACGGCTTAACGACTTGTTCATTACGCGACCACCAAAGGCGTCTCTCGTTCGGATCGGTGCCAGTTAAATGTTGCGTCAATTTAAGCGTATTTCGGTTGACCTAAAACGCCGCTTTTGTGGTGACGAGTTAATCGAAAAGTTCTGTTAAAGTGAAACGGATTGCTCATCCGATATTTGACAGTCCTTTTGGAGCGGATAGATTATGTTCCGCTGAAGAGGATTCCATTTGGTGGAAGAGGAATATTACTTGGTTGAAGAGAATTCCTCTTGGAGGAAGAGGATTCTTTCTCGGTTGAGAATGAGTCGTTGTGAAGATGATTCTTTTTGGTTGAAGAGGGATATTATTTGGTTGTAGAGAATTCCTCTTGGCGGAAGAGGATTCTTTCTCGGTTGAGAATAAGTTCTTTTGATGGAAGAGGAATGTTACTCAGTTGTAGAGAATTCCTCTTGGTGAAAGTGGAATATTATTTGGTTGTAGAAAATTCTTCTTGGTGGAGAAGGATTCCTCCCCGGTTGAAAATAAGTCCCTTCGATGGAAGGGGAATTTTACTCAGTTGCAAAGAATTCCTCTTGGCGGAAGAGGATTCTTTCCCGGTTGAAAGCAAAAACTCTCATCGGAAGAGGATTTATCTAAAAGTGAAAAATAATTCTCGAGAACTCTCATCGATTTAAGATGACGACTCTTGTCAAATTAGGATTTTCCGTTGAACATCCTCTCGACTCAAGAGGATTTCTCTCTGTGGAAGCGTGTTCTAGAAAATCCCCCCGCTTGATTCAGGAGAATTAATTCCACTTGAAGAAAATCCACTTCTATCAAGAGCAGCCTTGCTGCTCCGTCGAGCCGCACTTCGGAGAACCCGGCAATTTGGTGGCCTGAAACTAATTCCTCCTCAACCGCGACTTTCATGAAACTTCTCAGAGTGGAACTGGAATCTGAAAGCTTTTTCTCGTCGCGGCGTCGTAACGTGTCGCGTAAGATCCGATAATTGCGCGGCACGCACTTCTCGTTGCGCAACTGTTAATTATCAAAGACACTCGACGGATCGTGTGTACACAAAGCGTAATCGCTGCTAACGGCAAGGAAAAAAAAAGCGGAGGTCGTTGAACCGGTTTTTTTTTTTTACGAAACGGCAAACAACGCCGATACGCGATTTGATCGATGACTGTTCGGATAACGAATTTGTAGATTCAAATCGCAGCTGTAATTGTTTACAAAAAGATCCAGGTCTTTGCTCGATGATAACTTTGTGATGGTAAAAAAAAGAGAGGGGGGGGTAAAGGGGTCGGCTAACGAGAGTGTCATTGCACGGTGAAACGACGACGAGAGCGACTGTTGAACACGTTTCCTGTGCGTACGAGCCGTCAACGTGTGTTAATTATGCCGGAATAATCGCAATATTGTTGGTAAAGGTCACGCGACCACCGCCGCGGTGGCATCGCGTGTCGAGAAAGTTCGATTTCAACGGAAGAAAGATCCGGCTGTGTTGTTGCCAATGACTCGCTTTCAATTCTGTCACGTTGGCATGGCTGCCAATAATTATGGGATTAACGCTGGAATTACTATAATAGGCTGAAATATTCTGCGACGTAGTTGCATATAGTACAATTAATGTGACTGTACATTTTTACCATATATTGAGTATAGTTATGGTATTTACTGACCACGACTACAAACATTACTTTCAACGACATTTTTACTTCAATTCCACGGTATATTACATATTTGTTACAACTTCCACGTTAAAGGTATGTTTGTAGACTTCATAGTTGTTGAGTATAGTTATTATAGTTTTGAGTATAGTTATAGTATTACTGACCACGACTACAGACATTACTTTCAACGACCTTTTTATTTAAATTCCTCGGTATATTACATACTTGTTACAACTTCCACGTTAGACGTATGTTTGTAGACTTTATAGTTGTTGAGTATAGTTATAGTATTACTGACCACGATTACGAACATTACTTTCAACGACATTTTTACTTCAATTCCTCGGTATATTACATACTTGTTACAATTTCCACGTTAAACGTATGTTTGTAGACTTTATAGTTGTTGAGTATAGTTATAGCATTACTGACCACGACTACAAACATTACTTTCAACGACATTTTTATTTCAATTCCTCGGTATATTACATACCTGTTACAAATTCCACGTTAGACGTATGTTCGTAGACTTTATAGTTGTATAGTACGATAGTTGTGAAGTGAAATAGCTAATATGTTATATAACTATACTTTGTACAAACCATATTAAAAGCAACGACATTTAATCCCTTTTGTCAGCCGTAAATATACTCTTCCCTTGTCATGTCGTTAATTAGGCTAGTTGGAACAGTCACCTACAACCATACACGCGGAAAACCATACGGACACTACTGACCTTGATATGATAGGAGTTGAGCTTGGTCCTCGGCAGGCTGTTGAAGGCGCTGAAGTCTAGCCGGCGGGAGAAGATGCCATTCGCTCCGCAGCTTTGTCTGCGGGAATAAAAAAATATATTTTATCACAAATGGCGCAACATTCTTTTCCCCCTCCCCCCTCCTTCCGCCTATAATGTCCTCCACCCCCTGTCGTCGGTATACGCGGAAAAGCGTGTCGCCGTTTTACGCCCGACACGTGACGCGTTGTTTTATGAAAGGTCTTCCTCCCTTTTCTTGTCCTACGTTTGGTACAGTTCTGTAAAAAATACGCAGCGCCATCTACTCCCCCCCCCACCCTAATTCCTGCCCGCACAAGTACAAAGAAAGTAAGGTCAGAGGCGTCGAGAGGAAACGCGGAAACGGACGTCGACGACGTCTGTAAAGCGAGCAATCGGCCGATCGAAATTCACGACGATCGGCGCCGTAAAAATAGCGGCGTCGATATCAAATCGCCGAATATGAACGAGCGGCGGCCGCGCCGAGTAAACGGCCCGTATTGGCGGAGGTCACGAGTGCCGGTGATTTTTATTGGGGAACGCGTACGAGAGCGCATCGGGCGATATTTACGATAGTGCGCAATTACGCAGCGAAGGTGGGCCGACCTTCACCTTGGTGCCACGCTCTATCATCGCCCGCACTGGCTATTTTCGGCAATGTCACGCCGGGGTCAAAGCAATACGCGCGAGCGCCGCTGCTTGTTTGCACGCTCGTGCTCGCTCGTATCGCCCGATAAACGAACCCGAGAGCGAGAGGGGCTTTGTTATGCAACGTAAACAGCGACTCATTGCTTTATTACTGACCCGCCGATAACATCCGCGCTATCGCCACGCACCGATAACCATTTTCGACTATTTTCGACTCTCGCCACGCTCTTTTCCCTCGCTTTCCATTGTACGTTCCCTGTGTAAACCTAACCTAAACGTGGACGATGTGTAGCACAATTTGAAGGAACGATGTTCGAACTGAAGGAAGTTGAAAGAAAAAAAAAAAAATGAACTGAAAAAAACTGGCGGTCATTCCGGAAAACCGGTCGCCGATGCACATCGCCACTTTGACTACGCGGTTACGCCAACAAACCCGGTCACTCGTCAGTTCGTTCTCGGATTAGCGTACAATACGGAAACACCGGTTCTCGTGTTGTCAGCGAAGTTAAGCAAAAGTGCGCGCGTCTACAACCGGATGGGTGAACGCGGAGGAAACATCCACACGCCGCTGCGTCCAGTGGAACGAAGCGATCATCAAACGTAATAAGCCGCAAAAACAAGCATGGTATCTGGTATCGCGTGACTGGTGTGGAAAAAAACCAGAGATTTGAGGGATCGGCTTTTTCTACCTCTACCAGAGACGAGTGGTGGGGGAAGGACGTAACTATACAACGTCACACTGGCGGAAATTGAATTCATCGATTGGGTATAACGCGGAAAAGAAGAGGGGCGAAACCACATCCTTCGGAGGAAATTCTCGTTGCTAAACGAGCTTTCGTGACTGGCGAACAATAAAGTTGGTTCTTCTTATTAATACTATTTCGACGTCTCGCATAAACCACCGGTCGGATTAGTTTGTTTACGTTCTGGCGTAGACGAACGCTTGGCCGTACGCGTTGGAAAAAATGTATGCGAATAGACACCGAATTAATCCCGCGATACTTTTTTGCCGGCGTGCACGTTTCGCGAGCTCGTTAACCGGTTCGGCGCGGGCCACATCGCAGGCCGAGGATGGTATGCGGGATGGCGAAATAAAAGAAGCCAGGCAGGCAAGTGCCGAAGAAGAAAAAAAAATAATATTATATAACCTTGGCCTGTCCTCGATTTAGACTCGCCACTTCCGAGTTTGAAAGCGGCGAGTGACGCGAGCAACGACGGTTGGAACAATGGCGCCATGCGTCAGGTTCGAGCTATTTCGGCGCCACGACTCTTTTGCAACCGTTGAATAATCAGAGTTGCCGAAGTCTTCGGAAAACAACCGCTGTTTTTGATGCAGTTCTTTTTTCGTCTGCGGGAGTACCATTTCGGTGGCATATGCTGTATAGCGAATAGGGAAGAACGCAGATGTCGCTGAGGTAAACATCAGATTGACATATATATATATATATATATATATGCATTATACGATGTACATATATATATATATATATAGATATAGATATATGTAAAAATGTACTCTAGTTAAAATAAGCATCTTTTAACTTTTTTTGGATTGCGCCACCAAAGTCACGTCTTCCAGAAAGCAACTTTTATTTTTTTTCTACCCCACACCATTTTTATGTAGTTCATCCATTTTGCAACTTTGCATGCCTTTAACCATTTCGGTACAGCGATCTTTTTTTTTTCATTACAAGCAACTTTACTTGTCATGTAAATCGGCAAAGTCTATGTTTCACACACACACACACTGTAAAGATAAAGTAAAAGCTCTTGGGTGTCGACTAAAGTCGACGCTCGTCTGTGCGCGTTCTCCTCTGACCGTCGACTATAGTCGACGCTCGTACCAGAATGGTTAAAATCCTCCTTTTCCTATAAATCAATAAGAATTGCCAAATGAGAAACTTTCCCACCTCGAACCTAAAAATCGCATTACAAGATACCATATACTTTGCGTGATGACGAAATGCACTGTACCAAAAACGTTTCCTTTGTTCAAAAAAAAAAGTGGCTCACGAGGAACTGTTATTAATAACGTTCCGTCGTGTTTGGCCTAACTCCTTCTTCCAGCCGAAGGCGAAGTTGGCAAAAAAGTTTGTTTACGCCCCGAGGTGGTCGCCGATGTTTGGCAGCGTTGCGTGGAAGCCTCGCCTGCGTTTGTGGTCTCCGAGTGATTCGTGACCGAAACACGGTAGCCAATATTTTTGAATAAACCGGATTTCGTAACGGCCCCTGCTTCGCGGAACCGGCATGCATGTTAGCGTCAGGGACTGCCTTTTCGTACGTGCGCATAAAATCCGAAACTAGTTCCGGTCGTGCATTCGCCGCGATGACTCCTCGGCGCCATTACGCCAGAGGAAGGAGAAAAAAAGGAACGCGGCTTGTTTCACCGCCGCGACCGAACAGGCGATAAAGCTGCGATTTATTTGCACGTGATATCGCTTATTTTTCGAAGAATCTCCGATTCTTATCGCACTTGACGATCGAAGGTTACTCGTTTAAATGGTATTTTTATTGAAAACATATTTCGATTTTGACTTACGGCCATTTAAAATTCAAATTGGTTAAAGAAACGATTTTGTGTACACCGAGAAATTGGCACCACTTATTTTTGAAAATCAAAAACGTGACTAGAGTTTAGGGGGGTCGGTTTGCAACATTTTTAAAGTTCCAGACGAAAGTTTCAAAAACTGGGACGGATTTTTTCAAAAAACAAAAACGAGGATTTTCAGTCAGTAGCGCCGCGGTTCGAACTCCCTGTTAAAGAACACACG
>JABFPT010000800.1:19495-29719 GCA_022817245.1 Nixonia krombeini | reverse complement strand
GATATTTAATGCCATATAAAGACCATTTGAACAGTTTAATAAATGAAAAAGAATTAAAGAATGAATTAGCACGATTTAATATTAATAAAGAAAGCAATATCGTACAGGACAATCATCGAGAAGGTTTAATTCCTATTCTTATGAGGATTATATATGCTAAGATGGTGATGCGTGTAGGTATGCGAACTGGTGGAAAGGCAGGAGGACTTGCTAGACGAAAAATGATTCTTAGATTTTTAGCCGGATGTCAGGAAGAAGAAATGATGATCTTTGCACAAATGGCCTTCAGGCCTTTCCACAAATATATAAAATTTACATTACATGAAACTGTTGAACTGAAAGAGATAATAAATTACGCAGCTATTAATGTAGATCTCACAAACGTTATACCTCCTAAACAACTTCAGAGTATAGTTAATCTATTAGCCGTGATTATCGAACAATTTGGTGCAAAAATGATGACACATCTTTTACCAAAGTTACTGACTCTTCTTCTTTGTATACTTACAAAAGTTACAGTTATACTAAATATGTCAGAAAAAGTTCATTGTGGATTTTTGCCATCTATAAAGAATATACGCACAAAATGCATCGATATCATAGCACGCTTCTTTGCTCACTTTGAAAATTATAAATGGTCGTCAGACGAAATTGATGTAGTATTTGACGCCGCAGTTTTTCCTTGGTTAGAGAAACTACCATATGAAGGTATTCACAGCCCCACTGCTCTTCTCAAAATGTTTGGTATTTGGAGCAGAAATCCGAGATATTATCCTTTGCTCGTAAAACATCAAGAAAATGAAGTAAACTTAACACCACTGCCATACGTGGTTCAGTTGTTAATGAATAAAAAATTATCCCATTCTGTCGAGAGCTTCATCATGGAGATGTTCGAAAATTTAATGACGCTTGAGGATTTCGATAAAATCAAAAACAGTGAAGATGACATGCAGACAGAAAATGGAGCCACTATTTTAAATGACTTAATACGCAATAAACTTAACGTACAACAGTTCGCACTATCTGGACGTATTAATTACGGGTCTGCAATTTTACTACCTCACGTACCTAATATCTTAGAATTTATGAAAAATAAATTACAAAAAACTAATAGAAAAATTAACAAGACGGAACTTGTGATATTGTCGAGGATTTCTGAACTGACAACGGATGCAAAGAATTCAGATATATTGCTGCAACTAATCATACCAATTTTACTGAAGAAGTCACTTAGAAATGAATCCGAAGTTGCAATAACTGAACTGATTACAGCAATTGTTAATCTCATAAAAAATGTTGAGAAGCCTGAAAAACATATTCGATCGATCATACCATTGTTTTCAACAGTTTTTTCTGCACAGTTGAGAATACTATTGATGAATGTACTTGAAACAATAGCGCAGAATGCGGTTGAGGAATCTCGAAGTCAAATGATTCGAGATGTTGAGTTATTGAGGAACCTTAACGCTTGGAATGAACGGTGGATAGAGCAACCCGATTTTGCAAAACGACTGGATACTTTTACGAAAATTAACTTTTTGTTTGAAAATAATGAGGTTTCATTAGAACTTGGTCTTGCCGTTATTCATAATTGTTATTTTTTTTTGTACACTTGCACGGATTTGGCCATTCGTGATTCTGCAGGTCAGTGTTTGAAAATAGTTGGGGTAAAATTAGCAAACGCTTACAAAGATAACAATGTTGAACGAAAATATTTAATAGAAGACACAATATTAACTTTAGTACGAAAAGGAATACGAAGTAAAAAAGAAGATGTGTTGCTTCAATCCATTGCATTCTTAAGACACATGGCAATGGAGTGTCCGGACGTACATCCAGTTCTACGGGATTTGTCTTTGTTGACGAATAAAATTGATCCTGAAGTTGATTTCTTTGAAAATATGCAACATTTGCAGCTGCACAGAAGGGGGCGCGCTCTTCGTAAATTTTGTACGATCGCGGAAACTCTTCAAAAACTGCCGAATCCAAAGACACTTACGCAATTTATTTTTCCACTTGCCTCTTTATATCTTTGCAATGAAACTTTCGCTAATAAACATAGCATCATCGATGATGCCATAAAAACCGTTGCCACAGTTTGTCGTCTTCTTCCTTGGCATCATTACGAAATCATTCTTAAGCATTATTTGGATCAGCTAAAATCTATCGAATTTCAAAAGCAAGTTGTAAAAATTATCGTCGCGATTCTTGATGCTTTTCATTATGATATCTCAAAGTACAGAACTGTAGAGAATGTGACAAAAAACATGAAACAATGTAACGCAATGGTAACAAATCTTGAGGTTGTTGTAAAAGAGGAGATTGATATTAGTGCAGAAAAAGTAGTCGTGGAAGAAAAAAAGTTGGATGATGAAGAAATTGTGATGGAGACTAAAAATGAGGAAGTAAAAGAAGAAATACTGGATGAAGCTCTGGAAAATTATGAATCAGAAGAAGAGGAAGAAACAAGAAATGAAGCAACATTAAAGTACCCTGTGATACAGAAACAAACGGTTCTTTCACCATATATGGCCAAAAGACTTGTTTTCGATATATCGAAGGGATTATTGCCGCAATTGCAACGTTCCATTGTATCCAGAACACAACACGAAGGTAGTCATAAAGTCAATAGGAAGCAAACGGGCATAATAAAAGAAGAGGAGGAATTACTAAGGATACCTGTTGCACTTGCAGTGATCAAATTACTTCAAAAGTTACCTGAGAGTCTGTTAAACACTAACCTTTCAGGGTAAGTTAGTCTTATATTATAAATTAAGGTATTCTATAACAAGTTTAAACAAAAAAATGAATGTGTAAGATGAAATTAAGCATACAATTTTAGAAATGATTTATAACAATCTGCAAAGCATTCAAATACATACTTTTCTAGGATATTAATGAAAATGTGTACGTTCCTGAAATCTCGACTTGACTCTGTCCGACGAGCTGCGCGTGAAATTCTACAAAAAATAATGATTGAACTGGGACCTGAATATCTTCATTATTTATTGCGTGAATTGAATAGTCTTTTAACAAAAGGATTTCAGGTTCACGTTCTTGCTTATACAACACACGCAGTGTTGGATGTTTTGAGACCATATTTCAAACCAGTTCACATTAATCAAAATGTAGAGAGTATTTTGTCGGTAAGATATTTTCAATAAAATTTTGTGTAAGAGCTATTGATATATTATTATAGCTTCTAATCTTTTTAAACTGTTATATTGATAAATGATGATTGTTTAAAGGTTTGCAAAGCTGATTTATTCGGACTTGCAGCTGATGAAAAAGAAGTTGCTGCCATTGTACGAAATACCTCCGAGGCTAAATCCACGAAAAGTTATGAAATATTTCATATCTTAGCCGAGCATGTAAACGAATCTTGTATGATAGATTTGTTAATGCCTTTAAAAACAATATTATTAAAAACTCACTCGCACAAAACAATGGATAAGATTACAAAGTGTCTTAATCAAATTGCATTGGGTTTTTCTACTAACAAGTTTATAAATTCGCAACAAATGTTAATATTTCTGTATGGAGTTGTATCGGAAAGTATTCCTCAATTTTTACCTGAAGATAATACAGACAACGTGAATGAAAAAGAAACAAAGTCTTCGTTGCAACAAAAGTCTGATTACTTTATAATCTCACCAGAACCAAAAAATCGTGTAGGTGATAAAGTGACTGCAAAAACTTCGAAGAACACCAATATTCACGCATTAGTCGAATTTGGATTGAGATTGTGTCAAATATTATTAAAGAAAAATCCAAGTGAAAGGAATAGCATAGCAACAATTGAATTTGTACCTTATTTAGAACCGTTTGTACCTATTTTAAGCAAATGTTTGAAATCGCAACATGTTAAAGTAAGTTAAAGTCTATCAAGTAGTCTATACTTGTAAAATAGGCACATATATTTAATACAAATAATTTGCAATGATAAATATTCTTTTATCTGGTTTCAGCTGAATACTTTGACTTTACAATGCCTTAAATGGATACTTCAGCTAGATTTACCTTCACTTCGCACTGAAATTTCTGATATCTGCTCTTCCATTTTCAACATTCTTCATAAATATGCAGTGGCGGGTTTAAGCAAAGGAGACAATTTTAGTTTAGTTGCCGCAGCCTTCAAAACAATGTCAGTTATTATACGTGATGTTAAATATTTTACAATCACTGAGGTTCAACTGAAAATGCTGATCATTTATATTGAGCAAGATTTGCATGACAGTGACAAGAACGCTACAACTTTTCGTTTACTTAAAGCAATTATTGGACGCAAGTTTTCAGTTCCCGAAATGCACGAACTTATGCGGAAAGTTGCGAACCTTAGTATTACCTCGGAATTAACGCATGTCAGAGAACAATCACGTTCAGCAGTATACACTTACCTTTTACAGTACCCAATTGGAACACATATCGAGAAACTCATTGTATTTTTTGCTAACCAATTAAGTTATGAACTACAACCTGGTCGACTTAGTGCCTTGAACATGATTCACGATATTGTTACGGGATTTCCGGAAGTAAGATATTTTTCCTTTCGTTCAAAGTACTGTTTTTGCTTATCATTTTGTTTAAATGTCTTTTTTTTAAGAATATTTTGAAAAACTAAATAATTAATATAGATTAATATAAAATCATATACTACGATTTTTTTTATAACAGAATTTTTTACTTTGCAGGCTGTACTTTCCAATCATTCTGGATACTTATTTTTAATGCTTGGTGCTAGACTTGTTAATGATGATGACCCAACATGTCGAAAAAATTGTGCCAAATGTATCAAAGAGATGATTACTCGCGTCCAGAGTAATCAAAGATCGAAACTTTTCGATCTCGTGGTTTTGTGGTTAAAAGATAAAAATGTACTTATTATGTATTTTGAGAGTTATATTTTATTATGTTATAACACTAATTTTCTTACACTTATTTTATAACTTACAATTTAAAGGTATCACACAGAAGATTGGCTGCACAATTGTGCGGCATTTTTGTAATAGTTGAAAAGGATGGATTTGAATCTCGTTTATCGACATTGCTACCTCTTATCGTGAAGCAATTCCACAGTAGTGAAACTGAAAATGACGGATCTATATCTCTGAAAAAATTTCAAGTGCATAATGCGGATACAGATATTAAAGAACCCGCAAGAATGCATGATCATCATATATTTCAAGTTTTGCAATTGCTTCTCAAGATCTCAACATACTGTGAAATGTTTGTAAAAAACAATGAATACGAAGAACCTGTGTGTTTTTTCGCAGGTGTGTTTGTTTTCATGTGCTCTTTAAAGTATTATCAAAAATAATATATATGAAATAAGTATAAATAATTTATTCAAAAGAAATTATGCGTCGATAAATAAATAAGTACTTTCAAAAGCCGTTAAGATAAAAGTTGCAATTAAAACATTAGAAAATGAATGTTTCTTTATTATTACATTTTTTTCAGAACAAAGCCAGGCTTTATTAGGCCATCCTCATTTGTGGGTACGATTAGCAGCAGCTCAGCTATTAGAATTTATTCTCGCTGCACTTGATATTGAGAAGGTGGAAAGGTTACTGCATAACCCGACAGAAAAACATGGAGAGAAGGGTTATGTTTATTCAAATCCCTTTGAAACTTTGCGCAGCCTGTCGTTGGATATGATAGCTCAATTACAATCACATATATCGCTAGAGAAATTTACTAATCAGATTAGCAAAAATTTGGTTTATGTAGCAAAATTATTGAAAACAATGAATCCAAGTTTTATCAATACGGGACATGGAAATAACGATAAAAAGGAAAACAAGAACAGTTTGTCATTTATTTGGTTAGTAAAGAAAATGAGAAAATCAATAAATGTTGAAATTACGCAATCTCCAAAAAGTATTTGTGTGGTAAGTTACAATGGAAATATTTTGTTGTCTTTTTATGGGATTAGTTATATACATTCTATAGTTTTCAATTCAATTTTTCAATTAAGAGAAGTGCAGTGTTTAACTGGATGGGCGGAATAATAGCAAAAATACCAATGGAGTATTTGAAACCAGTACTGCCTTATATAATGTCTCCTTTAGCACGAGAAATGTCGTTAACAGATACAACTAATACTCATCTACGTCATTTAGCGAAGGAAGTAGCTAAATTAATAAAAAGAAATATAGGTAATGAAGAGTATGCAACATTACTCTCTGAGGCTCAACAAAGATTAGACACAAAAAGAGCTGAAAGAAAAAGAGTTCGCACACAACAGGTATTCTACTGACATTGCTTTCACGTATGAGCATTTAGTGATGTATGATTGATACATTGAATCAAGTTTTTAACTGTTGTGTCTTTATTATAGTTTATCACTGATCCAGAATTGGCCGCTAAGAGAAAAATATCAAAGCAACAAAAAAAGAGGGAAGCAAAAAAAAGAAGAATGGAAACAATAAAAGGTAACCCGCGACCAAAAAAAAGGACAAGGAAGGAAATCGATTTGGAAGAATTTTAACATTATTATACTTATTTTGTACATATATTGTAAACAGAATCATATTAAATTGTAATTTTTGTTTATATAGCGTTATTTTCTATATGGTACACGACCGTATCAATAAATTGACAGAATGTGAATGAAATCTAAAATTAAATGGCTATACGACAAAAGTAATATCAAGGGAAATTGCATAAACGAGGCAGTGATGCATTAGTTAAAAATCATAATTATAGTTACTATTCGATATAGCTTTTACGTAACAGAAGCGAGTTTTTTTCACATATTAATAACAATTTCGTATAATGCCTAGTACTATTATTTATGCATTTAGATTTGTATATATTTTTGGGCAAATGTTATAAGGGTATGTGGCATTTGTTTAACATGTAATAATTAATACATTTTATACAATGTCTGCTTTTGTAGTTACATTTTGTAGAATGATAAAAGACAAAACTATTCTTATTTTAAATACGTTAAACGGTATGTATAACATTCACATATCTCCTACATTGTTAAGTTATATATTGTAAGATGAGATACCTTTTGGACGTAAAGTAAATATTTTTATTACTATTTCCCGTACTGTAATCATGTTATTATCTTCTTGCCTTTACATTCCCGTTTAATAATCCTTCTTTTTGAAATACAACGAGTATAAGAAATCAAAGTATTCTCCAAAATGGTGTTTTAACATTCTTAATTACAATCAATTATAAAAATTTACATTTTATTAAAACTAATTATAGTTCGTATAACTATGATTATATTAATCATGTTTGCTGTCTCAGTAGTAGTACAAATGTAATACATATTTTCATTTTCATGATAAGATGTGGATTATTGGAGCGTTAATATATCTTTTTAGCTAAGAGTCCAAATATAGCTGCATGGCATTTGCAACAGAATTGTTTGTTCTCTGCTGCTTGTACTGCCTCAAATGTGGCAGCAAAAAACAGAAGATTAATTCATTCTCAATGAGTTTATATTCGTAAAGAAGTTGTGAAGACTAGGAAGTATGTTCTTTCTCAAGCATAAAGTTTGTATTGCCATTACGAAATATCAGTAAAGCTACATTAATTATAAGTAATTAAAAATAAAAACGATATTGTATGCCTTTAATTTTAAATGCTACAAGCTGTTTAAATTTTTATTTGACATTTTAATATTATAAGAAACACAGTAAAATAAATTAATGTAAATTCACACTGTGTGTATGTGTGTATTACTTTAACACGGCATCTGTAATTGAAATGCTTAGTGTTTTATTTATACTCATAGCCTTTCACTGAAAACTAATCTATTTCCATCATTGCCCAAAATGATAACGAAGAGAAAACCATGTGATTCGCTGAATTAATGTAACCAAATAGAAAGAAGAAGAGGGGGGGATTTTCATGGCGTAAGCTAACACATCTCTCTTATGGCGTGTCTCTTTCAAGTTAGTTCCTCCACGTTCATTACGACTTGTGATAGTACAGTGCTCTTGTAAAAGTATCATGTTTTTTGCAATATAGTTTATGAACAGGAAAACCTATGTTATACAATACTGCATAACTCTAACATTTCGATATAACGAATTTTATTGTTGCAAGTGAAATAAGTTCGTGGAAAGTAAATACAGAAACAGTTGACTACTTTATAATATATGATTGAGTATTTCCGGTCTCGTGTTCATACGTGATTTACAAACGTATTCTTCTTTTGCAAATAACATATACAATGGAAAAAAAGGATTTTAAGTAGCTCATCGTACCCAGAAAAAAAGAGAATACTACAGATTTTTTTCAAAATAAAAGGCATATATCATTAGTTATAATATAATACGCGGCGCGTCAAAACACACATAAATAGAAATATATTTGATTCACGATATATAGGATATATTTATCAACGCGTTCAACTTACCACATTGTAAAATAATTGTAGTAGAAAAGCATTATTTTGACCATCATCCGTATCGTCACTCATTTTACACATTCTAAACATGACTATTGTGCTGTTGTTACTAGCTATAATTGTGTTTCTCCTTCTCGTTCAGTATACGATAAAGTTGAAAAACTATCCACCAGGTAAAAATATACATCAGTAAAGTATGTTTGGCGTGTTCCCGCACGTTTATTTGCATGTAATGAAATGTGCATTCGTTAGTTAATATTAGAATGAAGTGCAGATACAAATTATTTTCAGCATAAGTAAAAATATTATAGATCTACAGTTTACATGCTTATGATTATAATAATTTACAAATTTGAGAATTATTTTAAACGGTTTCTTTTGTTTCGTTTTTATTTGACTTACGTAGCCGGAAATGAATGTTGTAATGTAAAGTAATGTAAAGTAATGCAGATTTATAGAAGTATTTATAGAAGAATTTTTGACAGAATTTTGAATGTTTTTTTTAAATGTTGTCAAACGTTGTATTTTATACATATTTTTGTTTTAAAGGTTGTTGTAACTTGGTTATAGTGCGATTATTTTCTGTGTGTAACATCTGCGAGTAAAAAATGACGTATGGCATTTGTGAAGACTATTAAAAGTATACAAGATATACGAGAGTAATTTTGATGACTGTCATCTGATTTTGATCTGATTGTGATCACGATTAGGTTTCAAGCTTGTTTTACAAGTACACATCAAATTGAAGCAAGATTTCAGATCTGATGCTAATCAGATGTGCATATATGTATTGTGACATGCAATATTAGTATGTTAAGCGTGAATATAAATTTATGAAATTGTCTATAAATGTAAATACTTTTTCCGTGCAGGGCCAGTTTCTTGGCCTTTCGTAGGGAACTTATTTGTACTCCGTCGAAAGGCAAAAAAATACGGGGGTCAACATTTGGCTTTGTTGGAATTGTCACGTCGTTATGACAGCGATATCATAAGTTTTCGACAAGGCCGAAATAGAATTATAGCAGTTTCTGGTACCAAAGGAGTGTCTGCGGTATTGCAGGGGGAGAAATTCGACGGACGGCCCTGGGATGAGTTTATCAAGTTACGCAATTTCGGAATACGAAAAGGTATGCAATTTGCACCGGAGGAAAGATCTTCATTCGAGTCTGTAATTTAAAACGTCGCGTGGTATATTTTTAACATGTTCACAAACGTACAGTTAAAATAATGGTGGTACTCGTATGAAGCTGGGCTCCTTGTACAACTTTTAATATTTCTCACAACTTTATATTCGTATTTCCTTTTCACATCTTAATACAACGTATTCGTTTTTTACTTTTACTGACGTAAATAAGTCAGTGCAGAATTCACACTAAATGAATATTACTGAATATTGCGACGAGTATCAAACTTGTTACATATACTCGTTAACACATGTTTTTAACGATGACGAAACGAAATGTAGGGATAACGATGAACGACGGAGAAAACTGGAAAAATATTCGTCACTGGTTCGTACAGACTTTTAGAAGCGTTGGTTTTGGCCGTCGAAAAATGTCAGAGCTCATTAAGGATGAGCTACTTCTCGTACTCGACAGTTTTAAAGAAGGCGACGTAATACGGATTCGAACCGTGTTTGCACCTGTCGTTCTGAATGTTATCTGGACACTAACTGCAGGAAAGCGATTCTCCGACGATTCTAGGTATACAGCACGAATATACGTATACATAGTCATGCATTTGCTTGGATTTCGCTGCTCTCAATGAATGCCAATCCTATGTAATTTACCCCCACACTTTATCCGTTGACTCAACTGAGCTGCAGAAACCATTTTTTTATTGTTGTTTTA